>ARYC01021605.1:0-43613 GCA_000711775.1 Oxytricha trifallax
CTTCTCTTTTTCTTCAGGAGAGATGCTGTATCATTTCTTGAGAGCTTCTTAAATAACTTCATTTAAGTACTCAGGTTTCAGAGTTTCAAGAACACCAAAGAAGAAGTTTTTCTCTGGCAACTTATTAGAGAGCTGTAGCTTTGATGGAAGGTAGAGAGCTACGTCTGGATCACTCATAGCATCGTCATATATGTTTTTCACTGATATTTCAGGGTAGTTAGGAATTTCAATCATCCTTATTTCATTAGACTTAAAAGCTTTTTTGTCTTTACTCAGGAAGGCTTTTAAGAATGAGATTTTAGTTCCCTCCTAAGTTGGCAAGAACAATCCAACTATAATGAATTTATTAATCTTACTTAAGAACTTACCTTGCTATACCAAATATCTATAAAGGTCTTCTTCGCTTCGAAATTTTCCTATTAAATCTTGAGATTAAATTCTCTTCATTGAATCATTCATACACTCCATCTTGCTTCCTCTTTCTAGAAATGTTAATGAAATTTAAAATTATGGATATCCATTCTAAGTTTATTAAAATCTTACTACTAAATAGGGAGGACCTACTGGAGGTCAACCTGAATAAGATAGTTAGAGAAAGATAGATGAACTTTCTCCAAGTTTCAAAGTTTGACTTCCATTTTTATCAATCTATCTCCATTAAATTGCTCCTAATAATAATTAATTAAATTAGGTGGTGCTCCTAATTTATTTAAAACTTAATTAGGAGGTTATATAAAAGTTCGAAACCGAATTAGGTGATGCATTAAAAATTTTATCTTTTAAAACCTCCCCTCCTAAATTTACAAGAAAAGATTTAGGAGCACCACCTAACTTCACAAAACAAATTTAGGTTAATTTTAATTTATAAATGGATGAAATATAAAACTAATGTCTCGCACTTTGTTCCCATTAAACCTCTCTAAAACTTTGAGGATATGCTCTTACTTGTATATAAAGGTATAATTTAAACAGCTTTTATAATTATTAATAGTATTTATAAAATGAGCGGCAACTTACTAAGAAAAGCGGCATTACTTGGCATTAGCCAGCAAAAACTTTCCTTCATGAATCAAAAGAAAATTGAGACTTGTGATGCCTCTACCTAATATGAACCTGAAATTCTCTAACCTTAGGTCTCAGACTTTGAATAACAATTCAGTTGTTAAATAGAAATGCAGAGCTAAGAAATTCAATAAAAAGTTCCAATAAAAATGGTTGAAGAGGAGGAAGAGAAAAAAGAAATTAAAGCATTACATTTATTTGAAGAGTGTGAGAAGAAGTTCACTTATAAATCTGCTCTTAAGCGTCATGTCTTAGAGTAGCATTCTAACAAGCCAAAGCTCTATCTTAAGCATGATAAGATAGATGGAAAATATTTTTGCCCTTATTGCAATAAGCAATATAACCATTCAAGGGATTTAAAAGTTCACCTATAAAATCATCATGGCAAGAAGTTTGATGTCATATATCCCGAGACTGGTGAGGTCTTCCTTCAAAAAAGAAAGCCAAGAGACCCATTAGAATCCTTGGAACAAAGAGTTAAGAAAGAAAATAAGCTTATTAAGCAGTGAGAAACCTTCCAGCTTCTGAGATAGTTAGAATCATTCTGAGATACAAGCACTAAAGCTTTCAATTTTAAATGTAATTGACCTTAAAGAATGTAAGGAAAGTTATCTTATACTTGAGGACAAGTTTGAGAAAAAGGTCATAACTGATAAGCAGTTCGCATACAAGATTTATCCATTCAATTTCTTTAAATGCGATGACAAGTATCAAATGGAATTTGTCAATGAGTACTAAGCTCTTACTAGAGCAAGGGATAGACAGTGCAGATTTATAATTAAGCTCGATGCAATACTCCTTGCTCAAGATCATGTTGCTTTTCGTCTCCCTCTATATTAAGTGACTTAAAGAGACTACATTTAAGATTAAAGGATTCCAAAGGAGCTACCCCTTATTCTTACAAATGTTTGCAAAGACATTGAAGAGCTGCAAACTTTAGGACATGTTCATAGAGACTTGAAGCCAGAGAATATAATGCTGATTTTTCACCTCTAAGAGTAGTAATAATTGATTTCAATAGATCATAAAGAGTTGAAGCTTCAGGACTTGGTAACGTTTATGGTACTCCTAGATACCTTCCAGAAAGGGAGGAATGGAGAGATGGTGATATTAAGTGGGATGTATGGACACTAGCAGCAATTATTGCTGAATGCGATATGCAAAGAAATGATTACTATAGCTGTAAGAGAGAGAAAGATTCAAAACAGAGAATCAGCAATATCTAAACTAGAATAAGATAAAAGGTAAAATGAAAGATATGCCTGAACAGATAATCATTAAGCCTAACCATAGAGCGGAGCATACAAAAGACTAAATTGTAAGCTGGATAGGAGAAATAAAGCTTAGAAAAATGCCTCATGATGCCAAAGTATTGTTTGAATGAATAGTAAAAATAAAACACCTCTAATAAACACCAATATACATTACATTTAAACATTAAACCCCTACATAAACCCTATTATAAAACCCTAATAAAATATGCACTAATAGTCTATTTAATCAATCAAAAACTCAATCAAACTACTGAAAGGGTTTTGGGGTTTTGATTATAAGAAATTATGATTATCTAATTCATAACTATAAAATACCTAAATAGATATTTGCTAATTTATTAACTCTGAATTAATTGATTTTCCTACATTTTATCTCTTCCGGTTCCGATTTTCTATGTAATTCTTAAAAATTTAAAAGAAGTATTTTGATAATTATTTATTTAACTAAATTATAAATAACTTTAAAAATTATAGTTTAAACATTGAGAGACAATCCTCTTATTCCAATCTTTTGAAGTAACATAAAGAGAATTCGAGTAAACACACTATCATTGATATTAAAAGTACCACTACTGAATCTATTTATTTACCATACCTCAAGGAGAATCATAGATATTATATCTATAAAATGTAAATATATTAAAATGTAGCAATTTTTAATGTTCTGGACAATTATTAATTTTGAAAAATTATATTAATTATATAAATCAAATCTGCTTTAAAATTTAATTATTTTATGCCTATCTTTTTACCTATTTTTTCAAGAATATACAATTTGACCTAATTAAATACAACGTCTATCCCTAATAAAAAGCTTTGATTAGGCTAATTTAGATATATTTTAAACTCAATTATATTCAATACAAAGCAAATAATTTTTATTAAAACCAGTTGTATTTTAAATAAACATTTAAAATTTATTGGGAAAACGAGTAGCAAAATTAATTTATAAAGTATAAAGGGTAATTGAACTTCAATAATTCCAATAAGTAGAACATTTAAATGAGTGATCAACTTACGTCTTTTGTTATAATTAATTATGAGTTTATATAATACTTTATGTTAAGTTTAATTATCATTTTGATTCTTTCAATCAATATTAAAGCATAATCCATAACTTAAATAGCCGTTAATTTGCTACTAAATAACTAAACAATTCTTGTTGAAAGTTGCCTGCAAATTCTCAAAGCATTAAAATACATTAAATTAAACTTGTATACAAAGTAATGCATTAACAAAACTTTTAAGCTCCTTTCTTATTAATAGGCTTATTATTGTTGAAGCAAATTAATCTTATATAGTTGATATTGAAAGGTTATTGCTTATTACTTATAATTATATTCTATTCTATAATTCCCATGAAGATTTACCTTTTAGCAAAGTGAAGGGATAAAGGAAAGTTTATATTAAAATTTAATAATCCTGAATATTAAAGTATCTCTTGCAGGTTATTAATATAAAAGGATTGTTGCCTATTTACACAATTTCTAACAAATTTATCTAAATTAATGATAGGTTAAACAACCTATATTGCTTACTTTCTATATTATAATAAAACCCCATTGATATAATTCAAATGAAATAGGGGTGATTGTAATTTTTGAAAAGAATAAATACTATTATCAAATATTCATTAAAAATAATAACAGTAATAAAAAGCATTTAAATATAGGAATTCGAACCCTAATTAGTCTAATTTTTTTCGTGTATACTACCAATAAAACATGTGATTAATTTTTAATTTCTATTATCTCCTATTTTCTTTAAATATAAGAAAATGGGGTTCATCTCGAATATGTCAATATCTTTGCATTCCTAATAGACTTTCACTAATAGTATAGAGGAAAAACATAAAAATCAAGAGGAATTCGCTAAGGGAATAGCTTTAGACAGAGATGGAATTTTTCAAGAATATTTAATTTTTTATGAGAATGGAAACATCTACGAAGGAAAACAAGCAAAGTTAATAAAATGATTAATAATCTTAAATTTCAGTAAAAAATAAGATCAATATAATGGCAGCTGCTATCAAGAAGATTATTATGATGGAAAAAAATAAGGACGAAGCAGATATCCTCGGGGACACACCTCGCTAAAAAACACATTTTTTTAAAATTTATTAAGTTAAGATTTTTAATTAATATTTGAATTTATATATTAAAACTTCCTTATCACTCTTGATTTCACTCTTTTATAAGATAATACTGTTAATAATAAAGCCAAGTCTTTAATTAATAAACAAGTTTTCTTCTGAAACAGATCTCTATATCTCATCTTGAGAATAGGATTCTTTCTATGAGATCACATAATGCTTAATATGAAAGAAATGTTTTATATTTAAGAAAGTTTCTTAGAACTATTTATTTTTATTTTTAATAAATATTAATGTTGAAATGTCTAATATAATTGATATATTTAATCCTAATTCTTTCTCCTTTACATTTCAATATTATTTCTTGTCATGATATCATGTTTCTTTTAAGCAACTCAATTAATTTGTATAAATACTTATTTATTCTTTTTGCCACTCAATTTGATGTTGCTAATTTCAATCGAGAAGTAATCTTTGATGGATAATTAGGAAGTATTCGTTTAACTTTTTATAAGTTTATAATTAATTAACAAAATATATAAAATATATTTATTCAAGACTTCAGTATTATTAGTTAGGAGTTTATCTTAATTTATAAAAAAAAGCTTTAACTATTCCCTAAACTACTTAAATCGAATGATTTGATACTTTGGCTTTTCTATTCGGATTAAATTTTATAAATAAATAAAAAATATTACCGGCCAATTTAGTATCTTCTTCATAAAATTTAATTTTCATTATTTTTATTCCATTTATTATGCCACACTGATTAAATTAAGGAATTCAGGAAAAATGTTTTTTCTTTTAACTTAAAACTATTATATCTTCATTAACAAGCTTAAATTTGTAAATGACGAAAACTTTCGTATATTTAAATGACCGTAATAATACATGATTTATTTTTAATAAAAAAATTAAAAATATTTCTATTATAATAATTATTGATGCTTAAATATGCATAAAAAATCAAAATTTAAAGAAGAATATATATGAAGTCTGCATAAATTAGAGAAATAAATACAATTTGGTACTATCTGCTGAAATGTATCATTTAAAGGTGTAATAAAACACTATTCAAAATAAATTATCATTTATAAGTAGCTAAAAGATAGATTTGAGAGGGTAAATTATAATATGAACAAGAAAATAATATAAAATCTTACAAGGTAGAAACTGCGATATGTTAGTAAATTATAAATCTTAAATTAAGATTTAAATTTTTAAAGAAAGATTAACGTTTGTAATAATTCATTAATCAATCCTAAAGAATCAAAGTGCTTGTTATTTGATATATTATACTTTTACTGCGTTGAAAAGCTGGTTCTTAATACTAAACATATTCATTTGATAAATAAATTTAATTTTCCAAAGAAGATATTTTATTATAGGAAACTTAATTCATTATAAGATGTCATTATTAATAAAAGTTATTAATTCTCGGTTATATCAAATAAGTCAAAAAATCACATTCAGTAAAACATCTCATTTATCAATAACCTCTTTCCATTAAATATTAAGAACTTTGGCTTGAGATCCTCAGATTAAAAATAAAATATATTGGTAAAGATATTAATTTATATAAAGAATTAAAAAATTTTAAAAGAAAAATTTCACTATTTATTGTCTAAATATGTAAAGTGTAGCTAAGAATAGAAAATTTCAAATGTAAAGTAATAAGTGTATTGATACATTATATTAAAATTGTAAGTTTAATTAAAAGTAAGAATTTAATTAGAAAAATTAGAATGATATTGTGAAACTAAAAACACTAATTTAATCATTAAACTAGACAAATTTTTAAATAATAACAGCCTAATTAATAATCTCTGGCTTAATTTTTATAGTTTTAAAAATATGAAGTTTATGTAATAATAATCAATTATAAATAAAATATTTAAGAAAGTTGAAAATTATAAAATAATAAATAATATATTATGTAAAAATAGGAAAAATATTAATTTCTAAATCTAAGTAAGAAAACATTTCAATTTTAAAAAGAGTAAGCTTATGTTGAGTAGTAAGTAATGTGTTGAGATTGTAATTATCATGTAAAAAGTCAAATAAATTATATAAAACCCCATAGATCAATTAAGACATGAGAATAGGGGTTAAGAACAATTAAATTAAGAATTAATTATTATTGGCGTATAATTAAAATATTTAGAATAATTATTAAAACTATTGGCTCGATTAATTGTCCCTAAAAAATAAACCAATAAGGCTATGTTAATTTGATTTAGACTAATTATTTATATTATCAGCCAATTATAATTAATTTTTAATCTAATTGTTCTTAACCCCAATCCTCGCTTCTTAATTGATCTATGGGGTTTTAATATCAAATTTTTACAATTCTTAAATCAATTAAGACACAAAAAAAATAATTTAGACGATACTCTGAAAAATAGAAAGTTTTCAATACAAATCAGTGTAAAATATGATCGAATAATGAAAATGTAACAATTAATTCCAAAATTTAAAACCAATCACAAATAAAATTAAGATATCAACCCTTGAAGCTGAAAGTAACTGCTAAGAGTATTGGAACTAATAAAAGTATAAATGACAATAATAAATTTAGAATAATAATAATATGATCACATTGAGGTATCTGGGGATCCCTGATCAAATAAGCATGATAGCTTATAAGGGATTAGCCCTTTTAGTTAATTTGTGGAGATTCTCTATGTGTATACTGAGTCTTCATCTTCATCTTCCTGTTCCTTTTCTTCTTTAGTTTCTTCTCTTTTGAGGTCTGCCTTTTTTTCTTTTCTAGTTAATAATTTCCACTTGTTCTCCCATGTCTCTGAATCAGAATTAAGTGTCGAAATTTATAATTTGACTTGAAAATATCATATTCTAAGTTGCAATGCCTTTTTTGCATCTTGTAGTAGCTAGTCGGGTATGGTCACTTTTTAGGAAGTATGCGTGTATATAAAGGCATTATAGGAAGATTCCACTTTGTTTAAGTGGTCATGATAGTCAGAGCTAATGGATATGCAACTAGCTTTATTGGAGTGACGTTTTTAAGGATATCTATGTTATATAAGCTTACAAACCCTCAAAAATCTTTAGGCCCCCCCCAAATTTCATAAACTGGAACCTTAAAATTTTTTATTAAATCTGAAACTTTTTTCTTCGCACAATAATCTTCTCTCATGTGAAAATAAAAATCCAAAGAAAATAAAATCTTAAAATATATTAAGATTTTATAAAATTTCATTTCATCATACACTTCAATTATTAAAATTTCAGTCGTTAATTTATAACAATAATATATTTCATAAATTAAAACGTTATACAAATGGGAAATAGTAACAATACGAAGACAATCATGCATGATATTTTATAATTATTTCTTTAATAGGATAATTCTAAATAATTTTTAATAATACTAAGAATCAAAAATGTGGGAATTAATAAAGGTGATGAAGCTATTGTTTAACTTATTTTTTAATAAATTTCTTAGTAAATTCATTAAATATTGTTTGCGTATCACAATAATGTAATTATATATTATTTTAGCAATGTTATATTATAAATATTACATATTTTATAAGATTTTATTTGAATACTAGATTAGATTGAGAATTTATAAATGACTATAGAGTTACTGATTAAGTGTCGCATACTCAAAACTTTATTTTAATTTATTCAAAGAATCCATCCAATGTAAAAGATGCTAAAGACACTGCGAAATAATATAGGACAAACGATATGCTAATTAAATTAATACTATTAGTAAATTTAATTTTTTTTCAAATAATGATATTAAACAGATTATTTTAATATATTATTTTTTGCAAGCTAACAAGATAGCATATAAATGTCTTGAAGATGACTGCAAAGCTAGTTATACAATTAAAGCAGGATGCATACTTAAATTATTGGATATTTATATAAATAAATAGTAGCATTTTTTATAAATTTCTTTAAGTTATAAACTATTTCTAAATACATAATAAAAGCTTTAGAAGTTGTATAATGATGAATCATAAATTTAAGTCTCATAATAATATTGTATTAGTAAATATTGTTTATGTTATAATTTTGAATGTAGCTAGATATTATACAAGTTATATTTTTATAAAATATAAATTTTTGAATGGATTATAATTTTAAAACTTAGATTTTAGTGATCATAAATAATGGATTATAACTTTGAAAAATTTAACTTTAATGTATTTATAATAAATGCACACTCCACATCCCATCAAAATTAGATCTTCAAACTTTTACTAGAATACTCCTAATAATTTTAAATTTAATACTTAATTAATTTATATTTAAGTTATATAGATTTCCCAAACGGTTTAAATGCATCTGATTTAAAGAAGAGACTTGTTTAAAAGTATTATATAAGTTTATAATTATCAATTACTTTCAAGAAAATAAATTTTAAAAGTTTATATATTTCTTGTAAAAATATTCTTAATCGTAATTGCAAATAAATTAGAAGGTAGTTATTATATAAATAAAATTTTCCTTATAATTAGAAATAGTTTAATTTAAAAACAGATTTATTCTTAAACAAAAATTATAAATTTTGTAATAGTAATCAACCATAAATCCCATATCAATTCATATATTTTCTATATATTTATATATATATATATATATATATTGTTGGGAGTTACAACACAATAATTAGGTAAAATACTATGACTTATGACTTAAATTACCATTTAGTTACAATACGGTTGCGAAATTAATGGCCGAGCTCCGTCTTTTAATTTAATAACATCAAAATTTTAATTTAATATCGACAATATTTTAAATATATATTATAAATACCTTTTAACAAGCAACTATGAATAAAACAGATAAGAATCCGTTGTATTTCATACAGATGTTTAGATCGATGAGACGTTATGTAAGTGCATTTACTATTAAGGGTACTATAGGGGGGCATACTCCAACCGGGCCAATTAATACCTATAATAAATTAAGAATTAAAAATTAATAGAAATAAATACATTCATTCTTTTATGCACGTAAGAAAGCACAAAAATAACAAATATTTTATAAAAAACAAAACTAAAAATATATTAAGTTTAATAAATTGTGCATTGAAAATTTATGAATATATTTATGAAAATTAAATAATTTGTAAATTCAATTAAAATATATAATTAGTAGATTTATAATGTATTCTGACGAGCAATAAAAAATATACTAGAGGCAGTAATGGGTGGTCGGGCTTATAAGCGTCAATGAGCCCAGGGAATTTTATAAAATTATATTTAAATAAGTTCAATTTGATACTTAATAAAAGTTTTAAAAAAATTGGATAAATTTATATAATTTCGCTTGTTTTTCGTCCATGATCGTAAAACATAGACGCTACAGGATATCATTAATTTTTCAATATTAATATTTATCGATATATCATAGCTGCATGCTGTAAACCGGGAATAACTGTCTTCCATGAAAAATAAAAAAACTTATTTAAAATGACGGATATCCTAGTTACAATGGTATAGACTGGGAAGGACTCTTAAATATATTAATCTAATTATTATTAAATTATATAATATCTCTCAGTAAAAGCAGTATGCACGAAACAATATAAAAAGTTAAAAAATATTAATTAGTTATATAATTGAAACATGTGTCTGTATCCCGCAGAAGAAGGGGTATAAAAAATAAAAAATTGTATAGACAAGACCGATTATTCTCACTCAACATACATTGAGTCACTTTGGGCACGTCTCAAATATTTTTAATACTCATAATTTTAATATTAAATTTATAAAAATATCAATCGATGCATACATACAACACACGCCCAAGTGGATCTTTAGAGTAAATTAATAAGATAATATCAATTAATATAACAAAATGTAAAAGTATAAAGAGTAGTTTTTGTTTGAAGCATCATGGCGGTTACATTATGAAGAAAATAAGTCATAGACTGCTAAAGATGCGTTTATAATTCGCACTTATTTTATAAATTAAAGTAATTATCATTATATTATCATTAAAGAGTAAAATTAATACAATAGTATATACAATTTTTTGATGGTTATATAATAAATATAATATATTAAGTTTAACAATTAAAATTTTTAAACTTAATCTGCAGCTTTATTATGATATTCACGTTTTATTATATATCTTTGAATCATTTTTTTTATATTCATGATCTACATACCAAATTCATGATAGAAATGTAAAAATATAAAAATCTTAAAATCTTAAAATATTTTAAGATTTTATTTTCTTTGGATTTTTTATCTTCACATGAGAGAAGATTTTTGTGCGAAGAAAAAAGTTTCAGATTTAATAAAAAATTTTAAGGTTCCAGTTTATGAAATTTGGGGGGGGGCTAAAAATCTGGTGGTGTGTCAACTGTTGAATTAGTCTGCTCTTTAATGTATTAGCCTAGAGTGTCTTTGTTCATGTTTACTATTTCAAATAATCTGTTGTGGTCTAGGTTTTACATAGATTTAAGTAATGGCTTCTGAGTATCTTTTGATTGTGTTGAACATTTTGCTGTTAATTTTTTTCAATCATATTGATGCATGATTCTCTTGTATCGAATCTGTCTTGAAGCTACGCCTTAGAAATGGTCTGCATCTCTTAGTAGGATCCAGTTTAATAATAATTATTATTAATTCAGACTATAATCAAGATCCATATGCAGTACTAAACTTTAACTTGAGATTTCATATTAATTTCCTATTTAGTACTAAATTTATTCCCTGACGTCATTGATGCCATTTTAAATTTGGACTTGATAAATAGGAGGGAGGTAAAGGACTTCCTTCCTTTTTTCAGTGTCTTTTTCTTTGAAGTAAGTAAACTAGGTTGAGTTTTCGGAGTATGAGCTTCCTTCATCATTTTCGTCGTAGTTTTATTTTCCTTCCACTGAACTCCATTCTTTCTCATTGTCTAAGTAAATGACTCTTTTTGTTATGAGGTTGGCGTTTCTGTTTAGTGAGGGATGATTTTCATCTACTGTGTACAAGTCATCTTCATGATCTTCATGGTTACTACCCCTGCTTAAGTTTATCACTATGGTTTTTTCCTCAATGAGAGTTGAGGTTGGTTTCTCCTGATTTGAGCTGTTGAGAGCTATAAAACTTAATGATTAAATTAACAGATGAATATTGGCATGGATAAGTTTGAATATGGTAGTTGGGAAAGTGTTGATATGAAATTCCAATTTAAATAGGTTAAACGTGCTTTGTAGGATGTGTAAAATTTCGAAGTGATTTTTCTTTGCCAAAGCAAAGTCGAATAGATCATTCGTAAATTTATTTATTTATTTTGATAAAATTTGCTCTATTATTTTTTGAGGATAATGTTTCATTTTGAAAATGTATAATATTTTTTATTTTTTACCATTAATATTTTGCCTCATTAAATATATTTATACAATTTTTATATAGATTCTATAATTTTTTTATTTTTTAAATTTGCTTGCTTGTAATTTACTAGTTTCTTTAATTTATTTGTTGTTGCTGTTTATTTTTTTTAAATTTATAATTCTTTTTATTTTTTTCATTTATCATAATTTCACATTATATGCATTTCATTTTATTCTAACCTTTTTTTATTATTATTAGTTTCTGCTCATTATTATTTTCAAATGTATATTATTAAACAACTAATATATTTTATATATTTATGGTCAAATTAAGAGTCTGCAATTATTTTTTTATAAAACTAGATAACTTTATAATTTCTATTATTTTATTATTATCACAAAATTGTGTAAATTATATTATAAATAAACCCCAAAATCTCAATACATATATGCGTGATAAATCTATAAGTTGGTATAGTGATGATTTAATATCGATAAATAGCGAAATTCCAAACTTCACAATTTAACTTATTATAGGGCCTTCAAAGTGCAGTTTCCAATGATCAGTAATATGGGAAAAAAGTTCGAATTTTATTTCGGTCCCATACTTTACCATTGGATAGAGCACAGTGCGTAGATGTAGAATATGTGGTCCTTACCCTACTTTTGACATCTGTGAGCTGAGTTGCGTCATTTGCAAGGTTCATGGGGCACTCGTTTTGAACCTCCCTCTTTTCCATAATTTTAATTAAATTATTAATACTATTAAATTTTAAGACTTAACTACTATGGTGGAATTCAAAGGACCATAGTCTCGTTCATGTACACTTGCTTTAGCTCTCAATTCCTGCAAAAGCGTAGACTTCATGTCTCTCTTGCCTGCGGTCATTATTTCCAACCAGTGCAATAAAATCCCAAGTTTAATCGAGCAGGGGTTTTGGGGTTTTGAAGGGATATAAGCATTTATTGTTAAGCTTATTTTAATTAAGCTAAATTTAATTCCATTTAAACAAAGAAATTTATCAATTCTCCATCTATACATATTACAAATCAAATACAATGAATATAAAATACAATATATTTATACATATAAATTACAAATTATTTATTTAAATCAGCATATTCAATACAAGTAAAATTTATATCCTAAATTTATCTATTTTTCTCTTTTTATATTTATACTTATATTTTATTACATAAAAATAAAGCTTTTTTATTTATTGAAATTTTTAAAGAAAAATTTATATTTAAAATATAAAATATATGAATCTCAAGTAATAAAGCTTATATTGTCAATTTATATCGTTTTTATATCTATTTTTATATATAGTTTTTTTTTTATTTACATTGAGACATTTATTTACAATTTGAATGAATTTTGGAATCAATCTTAAGAAATTTGTGAATTGGAAACAAATTGATCTTGGGAATTCCACATTGCATCTTATAAATTTCACAAAATGATCAGATAACTATCTACTTTTAATCTTAAATTTCAATACTCAATTCTAAATATTTGAGACTCGAGATAGTTGCAATTCTAAATTCCTGAGGAATTTCCTTTTCCAAATCTCAAATTAAAAAATGATTCCAAAATATAAGTCAAATATCTATGAATATAAATAAATATCTCCATAAAAACGAGCTGTATTAAAATGAATTTGCTAACGAACATATTGTTCTTAGAGAGGCTTAGAAAAAAGATTGCAAAAATTTGCACAAGCTAGATGGTGTTATTTTAGGGTTTGGTTTCATCGCACTAAGGCTAAAAAAGTTTGAAATGACACTCCGAGATTATCTATATTAAAACAGATACCCAGATGACTTGAATGATATTCTATCTAATATGATAAAGGGTGTTTAGGAACTTCACGAGCTTGGATACGTTCATAGAGATTTGAAGCCTGAAAATGTTATGCTAAACCTTTGCCCTATAGAATAGTCGTAATCGATTTTAATAGAGCCTTAAGATAAGAGATTGTAACCTTAGCAAAGATTCTCGGTACTCCAGGTTACTTCCCAATCAGAGAGAAATGGACTAATGGCTCTATTTAGTGGGATGTTTGGGCAATAGCTGCAATAATATTAGATTGCGATATGGAAAGCATGACTTATATCAATACAAAATATGAAAAATAATAAATAAATCTAGCTGAGAAGCATATAAAGCAAGATGATGTATGCTAAGAAATAAAGAAGATTGTAAAGAAGATAATAGTAAGAGCTCCAGCATATCCAAGAAAATCCTTAGACGATATGCTCGAAACACTAAAGAAAGCGAGATTCAAGAGATACAAAAAAGACAAGCAAGTAAAATACGTGTGATATAATTAAACTAATACTCATTAAATACATATTAAAGTCTCATTAAACCTGCCTTTTCTCTACTAACCCTAATAAAACCCCAACTTTACCCTACTAATCAAAGCACTTATAAACCTCACTAAGGGATTTTGGGGTTTTGAATGTCTGCTTGCTTTGTTTTGGAATTCACCAAGAATTTAGTGCTTATATTTATTTAAGTCAACTCAGCAGACTAACATACTTAGTATTAACTTATATTATATTAGATTTAAAGCATTATCTAACAGAATTTTAGATAGAAATTACATTTGAATAAAAATCAATATTAATCCTTCTTATGCCAACAACATTATAATTCATTTTTTTAGTTGTTGGTAAACTCAAAATAGCTTGTGAGTATCGATCACTTATTCAAATTAAATAGTATCAATCATAAGATGTACTGATGAGAGCAAAAACATCCCTTCTTCTCATTAATTGCCTAAATCCAAGTGCTCGATAGCTTCTTTCATGAACTTCCTTGCTTCACGATATTCATCAATCGTCTTTTCATTTTTGGTTTACATTTCAATTATAAGTATTATAATTAAATAATATCTTAAAAGATATATTTTGCTCCAAAAAGTTATTCAGATAATCGAAGATGAATCTGATCATATTATCATAATAAATAAGCTTCATGCAGGCCTATTCTGCTTCACTATTGCTCCTTCAGTCGTCAGTATTTTTTCCTGCCATTACCATGATATTAGGCGTTGAAAATGTTGCAAGCATTCATAATAAAGTTTTAGGATTTTATGTGAGTCTCAATTTATATTCGCATACAAGTTGCTTTCTCAACAAATCAACCATTTTTAGCAGAAACTAGTTATTTCTGCTCTATGCTTCATGCTATCATCTACTCTTGAACTATAATTTATTTAGTCCTGGAGATTAAAAATATATTCAAAATATTTATATCCCAAATGTTCATGAATAATAGATTGTGATATAAACTACGAGTAAAGAATAAAAGCTTTTTAACGATTCTGAATAATATAGTTTGTAGATAACTTGAGGGACTTTTCAAATAATTTTAAACTAAATACAATAGTGTAATAATATTTACTCTGAAAATGAATAGTTGTATTATTTAGTAAATGGCAAGTTAGTATTTTAAATAATAAATTTGATTGTTTAATTTATAGAAGCAATTTAATTCCAAATTGTCAATGTAAAATATTAACACTAAAAGTGTAAGCTTATATTTTACCCTCGCTCAGGCTAATTTAATTTCAAGAAAATACTACTAAATTACACCCAGATTTATTCCTATTTAACATAATAATGGTTACTACAACTATTTTTTAGATTTTATTCAATGATATAAACACACTTGTAAAATTCTGCAGAACGGAAAATTATGTCTAAATAAATACACACAAATTTCATCATTTTCGCTAATTTTAAAGGCAGCGGTTGAGGTGTCCAGACTAAAATAATTGATGCAATATTTAAATAAAATTTAAATAGTACTTGAATGTATTATGAAGCCAACTCTTCTTGCTTTTATATGTGAGGAAATCTTTGATTTACCAAGAACTACATTATTTATTTAATAATTAATTAATTTATATTAATTAACTAGGTTTTGTAAACATTTAGACATTGATGTTCATAAGTGACATAAGATAAATTATTCCTTGACCTGCTCTATTATTTCTCTCTGTAAATCTATTTTCTTACACCTGCGAATTCATAAATCTTCCTTTCATCGGGATTGTCTTCTAGTCCTTATTATGAGATGCAACTGTTCTCGGTCTGTTCTATTCCACTTCTTCCTGCTTTAAGGACTTTGTTAAGTATATGACAAGAACATTTTGATCGAAATAGGAATATATTTATCAATTAATGCAATTTTAATATTAATATATAAAATCATGTCCTAAAATGCAAGCTGATGAGTCTAAATATTCCCTTTTGTTGGGAAAATATTGAAATCATTTCCTTCCTGCTAAGTTGACTACATTCTGATATGCTGAAAATAATGGGTAATTATCAAGCTGTAAGTACAACACAAATATTTAATTATTAAACATACCATATATAAATATTTTATTTATTAATTTAATTTAGTTATAAACTAAGTAGATAATTTATCTATCCATGCAAACATGCTTGGTACCTTTCGTGCTGGTGAGCATTCTAACTATTTAATTCTGAGATGTATGATGACTAATGACTGTACTTTCTAAAATAAGTTAAACTCAATTTTACTTTGAATGTCATCCATTTAAATCAATTTATTCGTTTATTTAAAGAAAGATAAATAAATAAACATAATATGCATTAATATAATATGATATAATATTATAATTACTGGTTTAAACGATGCAAGTAATTAGCTAGTCTCATTTAGTTAACAGAGACCTTCTTTTGTTTCTTTACTAGGTGCTTGTTAGTCAGTTTTTACTTAAATTACTGCAACACTCTTGTTTCAGTCTGATGAAGTGAGTCCTCACTCTTTGAATCCTTAGTGGTACATTCCTCATTCATGATTTCTTACTTCACTGTGATGAGATGTTTTCATTTACAGACTGATTTAACCACTTGCCTCTTACCTTCAAAGTCAAGAGAACATTATTTATAGCTGCAAATTGAATGGTTTAATTCAATACAGAAGTAACGAGTTTCCATTTCGAGGAAAGTTGACCCAATATCTTTTTACATCCTTGCACTAATTAACTAACTCTAAATAAACAAATTATATTAAGTTATATTATAAATCGTTTAAGTGAGTATCAAGGTTTTTTATTATTTGTTATAATATTATCTTAGGTACAACTCGTTGAGATAGTAACAGTTAAGCTAGATAAGCTAGATAAAAGAATAGAGTGAATGCTGCTGGGATCAGAGAGATATGGAATAATACTCAAGAAAACAAAGAAACAGCCGTATTAAGAGGTGATGGTTGTGATACTAGCTACTTTTGCTCGGAGGAAGTTAATGATATTGTTAATAGCATTAGAGAATTCAAGTGGTCTACTAAAAAATGAATGACATATTATTTATGCTAAGATAAAAAAAAATTATGCATAGGGGGGGGGAGAAATTTAGGAGGGTAGATATAGTTAATGAAATTTTATATATGCCTGATTTGTGTTTTATTAAGATTTCCATGTTAATATTTTATTATGATTACTCAAATAATTAATATAATTAATTGAATATCAGAGTACATAACATTAAATTTAAGAAATGAGTAAATTATAATTATTTTTAAATTTGTAATAACACAAAGTATATTAGTTTATTCAATCATGCAGCCCAACTTAATTTCCTGAATTCTCCCAAGTCCCATTTAGTATGGCTTTTACAAATTACATTAATATCTTCCTTCCCTGTAGCAGCCAACAAATAAGAAGATTTTTTCACAGATAATATAAAAGAACTCTTGTGGAATTTGTTGGAAAACTTACGCAATTTATTTTCCGAACACGAATATATTAAATCATATTTTTCTATACTCTTATTTGCATATGTAATGCATAATAACTTGATGAATAAGTCTATTATTTTATATCATTTTTTTACAAGAGCTTTAGTTTATTAGAGCGTGAATTAAGTACAAATTAAGATTTAAAAAAAAGTAAATATAAATAAGTCATTATATTGAGGTCTCTGGAGATCACCAATTTATTTTTTTTATAAACTCATGAAAGAAATACTATTTTAATTACAATATATTTCTTTCTTTCAAACTCGAATCTCATATCAAAGTATATTGTTTTTCGAAGATCATAAAAAAAGTATAATAAGTTCTACTTAGTCGCAGTTTAGAATTTTTTGTCTTGAAGGATAGATAGTTCGACAATCAATATTTTTGTATAAACTTTTTTAAGAAGATCAATAAACGAATAAAATCTTTTGTTAAATCAGATTCTGATTAAACATTATGATTTTACTAAAAGGTCTCTATTCTTAAAATTATTCTATTTGATCAAAAATTGATGGAGTCTTATTAAACATTCATTAGTTTTTATCAGTCAATGTTAACCCCTTCAAAAATATCATTAAACTTTAATTTAACAGTCCTCAAATTTCTAACCAGAATTCAATTTTGGTGTTCTTATTATAGATTTATTTAAGATTCTATTTGTTTTCATTCTAATATAGTTTTAAATTTAAAATAAATCAATCTTTAGATTATGAAACTGAACTAAATAAAAATAGCTCGAAAACAAAGTTAAGGAATCTAAATGCTATATGTTGTCACTGGTGTTTATAAAAGAAAAATTAAGCATCAAGTATGAACTTGAAAGATCTCCTTGACAATAAAAAGATCATCATGATAGTTATGAACAACTGCATGCAAACTAATTTGCTTAGTCTACGACTAAGACTAATCCTTAATAATTAGAAATTAAAAATTAAATAACTTAAAACAAAATCATAATTATTATATATTAAACACTATCCCAACTACCAAACTCGAGCTTATTCTTGTCTATATTACGTTGTAAATTTAATCATTAAGATTTATGAGTAATTCGCCTACGCTTTCATAAAGTAAAAAACTCTTTGAAATTTAACACCTCCTAGAAATAACGTCTAAACTATTTAATTTTAATTTCTTATCAACAATTTCCCAATAAACATACTTTACGATATACTTGTATTTTTTCTAATAATATTTTTAATATTTTAGTAATATCTTATTTTTCTAGATTTTTATTTGAGTTGTGATAATTTTAGTTTTCTAAAATTTTTTTATTTATTTCTGTTATTTTCTTGCATTAATTAAGATCAAACAATTTTAATATTTTACTATACTTGATTTTAACACTTTTATTTTTAAATTTTGCATCCCTTTTGCTAGTTATTTTCTATTTATTTTTTCTAAAGTTGATTTTTTTGCTTTTAATGGACGAAATCTAGGGCTGTAGGAAATATTAAAGTCCATTATATATTTATATTTCAATTGATAAGTACCATATTTTCATGGTTTTTGCAATATTGTCTGCAAATAATTATTTTTTATTCAATATTTGATTTATATTAATATCCCAAAAACAATTTTTTTACAATATATATATTTCCCATTCCTTCTTTTATTTCTTTATTAATATATTATTATATATTGTTTTTATTTTAAGTATTCCTTAATTCAGAGACTTTAAAACTATAATATAATCAAATTTTGAAATTCTCACATTTAAATATTTTTACATTTTTTGTAAAAAAATCTCGAAAATTTCTGTTACTTATGTCTTAACTATCTCTTTTTTTTTATTATCATTTGATTATAAATAATTTTCACAATTATATAATAAATATAATATATATATTAAAGACTTTGATTTTCCTAACTTAAAATAATTACAATCGATATTAAAAAAACTTATAAATTTAGAGCATTCATTTTTATTATTTTTAGTAAATCAAAATACAATTTGAATTAAATATTATTTTCAAATAATCTTTATATTAAAACCCCATAGATCAATTAAGACAGGAGGATTGGGGTAAAGAACAATTAAATTAAAAATTAATTACTATTGGCTAATATTAATTATAATTAGACTAAAATCAAATTTACACACTCTGATTGGTTAATTTTATAAAGACAATTAATTGAGCCAATAGTTTAATAATTAGCCTAAATATTATAATTATACGCCAATAATAATTATTTTTCATTTAATTGTTCATTGCCCGAATCTTCGTGTCTTAATTAATCTATGGGGTTTATAAAATAATTTTGATTGATAATTTATATTCATTTCATTTTGGTTGGCTGCCTGTTTTTCCTATTTTCTAGTATTGGGAAATAAATTTTTGTAATTTTTAATCAATTGTTTGATAAATTTTTAACTTTTTTAATTTCGAAAATTTTCAGAGATAAAAATTTCTATTTAGATTTAAATAATAATATTTAAAAGTACTATTAATTTTCGAGATTTAATCTTAATGAAGTATATTGATTGATTTCATTTTTTTAATGAATAGTGCTTGAAATGATTTACTTTTTTATTGCAATATTTTGTTGACTTTAAATGTTATAAACATCTATAGCTAATAGTAAATTTTTGTATTTTTTAAAATTTGTATCTTTTCAGAAGCATCAAGTTTTAATAGTTATATAATATTATTGCTAAAGTATTTTACACTTATGCTTGCAATTTTAATATATAAATATGCATTACTATGATATCAAAATTTGTACGTTAAATGAGAAAATTTCAAAGTTGCTTCTATTCTTAGAAAAAAATTTAAAGTGAATTGGAGGATTACTTTTAATGATAAAATCATAAAATTTTTTAAAAAAACAGTATTTAAATTAGGATTTTTAAAGCGAATTAAGTGATTTGAGGGGGGTCTACAAAATTAATTAAAATTTTAATCTTATAATTTATAGTTCATGTACAGTCATATACTCTAAAATAGGCCATAATCAGCTCAATTTCTTGCACCTAGATCAGCATCAGTTATTGTACTAATCTCGAGATCGGGGCTCGTTCACATCATCAGGTTTGAAGCATCAATAGAAGTCGAGTTGTAAGATCATACGTTCAAATTTCAGCCACATATCGATTTAAGACTGCTAATCTAACGATCTGTTGACAAGGCAGTCCTCCATTTTATTAGGTGAAATTTTAATAAATTAGAGATTTTAATACATTAAATCAAAAGTTTTAATTCGTCTGATTTAATGTATTAAAATCTCTAATTTATTAAAATTTCACCTAATAAAATGGAGGACTGCCTTGTCAACAGATCGTTAGATTAGCAGTCTTAAATCGATATGTGGCTGAAATTTGAACGTATGATCTTACAACTCGACTTCTATTGATGCTTCAAACCTGATGATGTGAACGAGCACCGATCTCGAGATTAGTACAATAACTGATGCTGATCTAGATGCAAGAAATTGACCTGATTATGGCCTATTTTAGAGTATATGACTGTACATGAACTATACATTATAAGATTAAAATTTTGATTAATTTTGTAGCCCCCCCTCAAATCACTTAATTCGCTTTATAAAATCCTAATTTTAATACTGTTTTTTGAAAAAAAATTATGCATAAATAACTGTAATATAGACTCATAAACCAGTCATTTCCATTCTTAATAAAGTGAAAATAATAATTAATTTTAGTTGAATTATAAATAAATTTTAGCTTTATATATTTGATGCTTGTGATTTCTTGAATAATCAAAAATTCGTTATTAAATTATCAATATAATATATATATATATATAATGATATATATATATCACTTCCCTTCTAATATTATGATTAAATTCATATAGGATTAATAATTATTTTGTATAATAATTTTTATCTCTAATATTTAATTGAATCGAGTATTATTTATTAGTGAGAGAGGAGCAATATGGAAAATCTCTAAAAGTTTGGGTCTGATGGAGTGAGGTGCCAGGGACATGGCCCCCTTGAGCAAGCCAACCTACTCTACTGCACAGGACGCAAAGTTGGCTCGGAAGCACCAAGTACCACTACTCATAGGTTGAACTGAGACTACAGTGAATGGCTAAATAACAAAATGCACGGAAGAGGTATACACACTGGTAATGATGACAATGTAAGCAGCAACTAAATCAACTAGATCAGACACGGTGATGACAACAATCTAAGATTACAAGAATCGTATATAATATTCAGAGCCACCACTAACACTGGCAGTGCAGACCTAGCCAGTAAACCAGCAGACTCGGCAGACTTATTATATATCTAATACCTACTAACTAAAATAGGTTTAAAAAAAAGATGTATATATAGCTCACTAATAAATAATACTAATTAATATATAATGTCTAGAAATTTTGATCTCTAGAATTTTTAATTTACCTTATAGTTACTCTCTCTAATTTAATTGAATCTAGTAGTAAGTTTACTTGAATTTATTTAAACTTGACTTTAAGGAATTTTTATATTTATTTCATGATTGCTTCAAAATATTATTGTAAATTATTTATTACAAGTGAATAATGAATTTAAATTCTTTAGTAAATATCTATTAGTTTTACTTCTTCTAAATGTAAAAAATTGCTTTTAATTAAATAATTTAATTGAAATTATTTAATTTTATAGTGAAGTCCTATTAGAATTTGAATAAGCAATTGTAGCGTATTATTTACTCACTGAATATTTTATAAGCCCAATAAATCAACCTCAACTCCTCTAAGTTGATGAGAAACTCTTTTCAGTCAGATAATTAATTTGAAGAAATAAGGACATAATAAGAGATTTTTCTGTAATTTATCAGTTTTCGGGCTCTACAGTTTTTACTACTCCTAAAGATGAGTTCCTCGTTTGGTATTTAATAGAGGCGTTACTCTGCTTGTAATAATAAAGTGATGTAACATACGAGAGGCAACTAAAAGGATTGGTCTTCTCCAAAGTCATAGACGGAAAAAGGATCGCATCAGAGCGTAAGTATAGAATATTAGTTCGAAGAATAGTAGTTTCTAAAGGATGATCTACTTCTAATGTTAAATAGTAATCTACAAAAATATTAATTTTTGTTAATGATAATGGTATTGAATATTTGAGATTGAATTAAATAAAATAAACTAAATATGTCATATTAGTTTAATATTGACCTCTAAATAACTTTGGGTATTTTTATCGAATTTTAATATATTTTATGGTATCTAACATAGAACCTCTTCTTTATTGAAACTTGAATAGCAAATACTAATTTAAAAATAATATTATCCATAATCAATAAATATTATACTATTATTTTTGATTTCTAACGTGTAGCTTTTCGTCTGGTTTTGAATTACTAATAAAACTAATAATTTAGAAGCGGAAAAGAATCTGATTATAATAGTTGCTTTAACAATTTTGTTAAGATCTTTCTTTACCTATTCTCTCAATTAATGTCTAATATCTAGTGGAAGAAATAATGAAGCTTAAGAGTATTTTTTAATTAATTGCAAATCTTTTTTCATCATATTTCATTCATTAATTAAATCAATTTAATCAGTAATCTCAGGCAAAATGTTAACAAACTACCAATGGTGAATCTATAAAAACTAATACATTTACTACTATTTCTCCTATTTTTAATTTGAATAAATATATTATTACATTTCTTTAGGTATTAGCCAGTTTATCACAATTAAATCTTGGAATCATTTTATTGTTACTCGTTTAATAGACTAAAATTTTATTAAAAGTGTGACTTATTTTACTTAATAAAAGTAAGCATGAATAAATCACAGAGAATAAATAAAAGTATAATTTGAATTTGAATAGGAAGTTGTTAAAAGTTTAATTTAAATTTGAATTATTAAGAAATATTATAAAAATTTGGTACCTTTATGATTAACTAACTAAGTAATAATATATAAACCCCAAAACCCCAATACATATATGAGTGATAAATTTATAAGTTGTATAGTGATGATTTAATATCGATAAATAGCGAAATTCCAAACTTCACAATTTAAATTATTATAGAGCCTTCAAAGTGCAGTCCAATGATCAGTAATATGGGAAAAAAGTTCGAATTTTATTTCCGTCCCATACTTTACCATTGAATAGAGCACAGAGCGCAGATGAAGAATATGTGGTCCTTACCCTACTTTTGACATCTGTGAGCTGAGTTGCGTCATTTGCAAGGTTCATGGGGCACTCGTTTTGAACCTCCCTCTTTTAATTCAAATTTTAATTAAATTATTAATACTATTAAATTTTAAAACTTAACTACTATGGAGGAATTCAAAGGACCATAGTCTCGTTCATGTGCACTTGCTTTAGCTCTCAATTCCTGCAAAAGCGTAGACTTCATGTCTCTCTTGCCTGCCGTCATTACTTCCAACCAGTGCAATCAAATCCCAAGTTTAATCGAGCAGGTTTTGGGGTTTTGAAGGGCGATAAGCATTTATTATTAAGCTTATTTTAATTCAGCAAAAATTTAATCGATTTAAACAAAGAAATTTATCAATTCTCAATCTAAAGCAAATACAATTCAAATACAATCTATATAAAATTCAATATATTGATATATAAAGAACAAAAAATATTTATTTAAATTATCTTATTGTATGTAAATAAAATTTATTTCTCAAATTTATCTATTTTACTCTTTATATATTTATGCTCATATTTTATTCCATAAAAATAAAGCAATCTTATTTTTTGATATATTTAAAGCAAAATTTAGATATAAAATTAAATTTTCATGAATCTCAAGTAATATAGCTTATATTGACTATTTATATAGTTTTTCTATTTAATTTTATGTATAGTATATATTTTTATTTATATTGAGACATTTATTTACAATTTGAATGAATTTTACAATCAATCTTAAGAAATTTGTGAATCGGAAACAAATTGATGGTCGGAATTCCACATTGAATCTTATAAATTTCACAAATTGATCTGATGGCAATCTACTTTCAATCATAAATTTGATTACTCAATTCTAAATATTTCAGATTCGACATAGTTGCAATTCTCAAATTCCGAGGAAATTTCCTTTTGCAATCTTCAAATTTGGAGATTGAATCTCAAATATAAGCAAATTATCTATAAATATAAATAAATTTATTTTAAATATAAAATAAAAATAAAAAATAAAAATTGTATTGTATATTTTCAATAATATAGGTGTAATTATAATTTAAGATAAATATATAGCTTATTTTATTTATTTAAAAACAATTAACTTTCTATTTCAATTAAAACAAACATTACTTTATCAATATAGCTTGTTATATTTAAAAGATATATTAATTTTAAAGGAGACATTTAAATAAAATTTATAAATTATAGCAAAATATTTATTTAAAATTTAAATTAAATTTAAAATTATATGCATTGTTGGATTGTTTATAAGAATTTAACTATAGGGTTCAATAAAACATATGATTTCTATATATATTTAGCAACAAAATTAGAATGATGTTTGTCAAAACTATTATAGATATTTATAAAAGCTTAAAAATAAAAAGATAATTTCAATAATATATTTAATTTTCTATATAAATTTTTTCCAAATTTTATAAATATGAATTCAAAATATCAAAGATAATAAATTTTATTTTATATTTTTTATATCATTATCTATTAAATTTAGTTAGATAATTTCCAATTACTTTTAAATTAATCCTACTATAAATAAATAATTTTGCATTTATAATTTACTTTTTATATATAAAATAATAAGATACTTACCTTCAACATTAATCAGAGTTCTAAATATATTTATAATTTTTCTATAGATAATCTAAATGCAATCAATTGCAATCTAGATTTAATTGTGTAATATTTTGATTTGAAAGGAAATTTATTTGTGAATGTATTGATAAATTTGAATTTCATTCTTCAAATGTTGATAAATTTGACAATTGATTCTTGAATTGGAATGAGATTTGATTGTTGATAATTTCCAATTTTATTGTTGCATTTACAATTCCACACAAGATTTGAGTCATTCTGATTTCAAATTCATCTCCAATTATACCTAAAAAATGTTAAAAATATTAAAAAAGAACTAAACGAAAAAACTGTATACAAAGAATCTTGGTCCCTAGTAGAACACTACCCGCTGGCCAAGCGAGCTGCATATAGCAACGTGTTCACTCAAGGGGGGTAACGATTGGTCTACTCGTTACGATGTTGCATAGACTAGGGTTTAAATCCAGTCCAACTGAAGCTGCAACAACAAACTCTGAGATAACAATGTACAAGCCCTCGGTCGGAACAACCAAGTTCTGAGGGGAATATAACTACGATGCAAGAGACACTGGTAAAACTATAATCAAATTAATTATTTGATTTAAATAAATTATCTATTTATCTAATTTATTTGTAAGTTGTTATTCAAATTTTATCGATGAGTGAGGGGTTTTTGAATTTAGGGCAAGTTTTTTTAAATCAATTCATTGATTTTAATTTTATTTCAATTTAATTTTATTTTAGTTGTCTTACTATTCCAAATAGTAAGTTATTTCCCATTTGCCTATATTATTAGGACTTCAACATGAATAAGTTTAATTTATATTTTCTAACTTATTCCACTCAATTTTAGGGCATTTAAGGTTCATTCTTTAACCAGTAGGGGCATTAAGAAAAATTTTAATTTCCAGTTTAATTTAAAATAAATTAAATTTATTTTATTTTTTATATAAAATTATAAATCCTTTATCATGCATTAATAATTAATTACCACTTCAATTTATTATTATAATCTCTTTATTTACTTGTAAATTTATATAAATTTCTAATGTTCGAAAAATTGGAATCATGCCTAGTTGTTTGATAAATACTTTTACATTTATCATTCAGCAATACTTAGTCTAAGTTTTCTTAGTTATCAATTAATTTATAAGATTAAATAAGATAAATAAATAAAATAACTATGAATTAATAATTCCATTATATCATTATTTTAAGTATAAAAGCTTTAAATAGTTACTTGTGATAATCAAAAGTCTTAATAGAAATATAAATTTAAATCTATTTTAAATTAACTTATTTATAAATTAAAAAGCATATTTAAGTTTAACAATTATATAGAATAAATTAATTTAATTGAAATTTATTTGAAAAAATTAAAATAGTCTTATAAGAAATGTTCTTTAATTAATTTTATATTTTATTTAAATTTTTTCTTGTTCAAATACAAATGAATAGTAAAGTTAGCTTATTTATTCGAAAGCTTTTATGGGAAATAAAACTATATGAACTCTATATTTAATGTATTAAGGCTTATAAGGAAAAATTTGATAAAAGGTTTAAATGAAAATTTTTGTTATAAAAAAGCTTTAAGTATTCTCAAATTTTATTTTGATATTTCACTCTTATAAACCTTACTTAATACTTAAGTTTAAATTTCCTTATGTAGTCACAAGTCTTTAAGTGAGATAGATTTCCAAAGCAGTAGTTAAGACATGATAGTAGCATCTCCTAACAAGATTTTGATTTATTCTACTTATATTCATTCCAAGCTCTTTCATAAAGGCAGCCCAATAACCTCTATAAGGTTAGTTTATTATAACTTACTTTGACTAGGCTCTTGTATTCAAGGGATTCAGGTCTCTGTTCTTAATCCAAGAGTACATAAGCTCAGCTGGAGCTAGCCTCTAATGATAAGGTCCAAGAAACATGAGCGGTAATTTGAGATTGTCATACTTTGCCATTACTTCTTAAGATCTGTGATAGGGAGCGTTATCAATCATGATAACAGTATTCTTTCTCCACTCCAAATCTATATCATCTAATGTAAGAGCAAGCTTGCACAAGAAGTACATAAATGAGTGTTGATTAGTTCTTCCCCTGTTCACAGTATAGAACAACTCTCCAGTACTGGACACTCCAATAATCAAGTTCATTTGACTAAGCCTCTAAGATTTTGTAACTCTATTCTTAACATAAGGAGCTGTCCAGCCTCTTCTTCTCTCATCAGTCTAGTGCAGTACTGATTCATCAATATTAATAATTCTCTTGCCTTCACTTAGAAAGAGTATGAATTGTTAGGCTGCATACTAGCGTTGAAGCTTACTACTGTTATTGTTATGAAGATTAGTTATCTACTTAACTTACTTATAAGTCATCATTAGTTCATTCTTAAGGAACCTTCGAATCATCTACATTGAACAGTGAAGCTGGATCTTTGACACTAAGCTTTTCTGTATATCTGATACTTAGATAGACACTTAGTCATAAGTAAGCATATTCACTATATGAGTGCGAACCCTGCTGTGCAGCTTCTTATACTTGCCTCTATCAACTTACTTAAGATTCCAAAAGTTTGCTTTTTTCAAGGGATTGTTAAGGTAACTTCTCAACTTATAGTATGAAATGCCAAGCCTCTTCATAATCTGCTAGCAGTTTAGCTTTTCAGACATCCTTAGTCTTTGAGATTCCTGAGCCAGCTTTAGCTCTTTTTGTTGCTGCTCCTTTTCTTTCCTCATGATCTTGAGTTATCTTCGAGGCACTATAGCTTAAAGCTAAGTATGCTATCCAAAGACTGGAAGTGAGTCTTTCATTTTATGGTTCTCTATTACTTTCTATTCTAATTTCTTCATATCTATTAAAGGGGCTCTTTCGAGCATACCTTAAGGTTCTAATTCTGATTAGGTATAGTCAGTGTAGATCTCAAGTGTGATCTGGCCAAGAGTCTATATTTAGTGGCCATCTAGTAATGATTCCTTAAATCCTCCTAGTTTACTTACTCTATAGGTTTCCTTAGGATCAATAATAAAGCCTTTGAAATTCAAAGATTCTAATGAATCTTCCTGATCATAGTAGTAGTTAAGCATCTCTCTTTTACTTACAGTCTCTATCTCAACATCAGCAACTGTAATGTTCCTTTAGTATAACATATTGGTTTGTTATGTAATCTGCAGTATTGCTTTCATCATCTGTTTCACTACTTGAGCTTCGCTCACTATCTGAACTACTAGAGCTTTTATCTTCTTCCTCTTATTGGAAAAATTCAACCAGCTTAGACTATCTCTTTTTAGAACTTGATTCCATAAGTTCAGTTCTTAATTTCCCTAATAATGAATTACTTTGGTGCTGGTAGGAAATCCGCATGCGGAAATCGGATCATGCTGAAGGCATTTCATAATAGTGAAAATGACTATCTCATTGTAGTAACAGTGCTGTCTTTATGAGCCAATATTTGGCTATTTAAAACGGCTGATGGCACCCTCCTATTAGAATTTAATGAACCAAGCGTAACTTACTGGCATCAATGTTTAAGACCTAGCTTAGAAGTGCAAAAGCAAGAAAGAGCTCTACAACTTTCTCATCCAGGATTGTCGGGCCTTCTTACCCAAGCCTGATTCAACCAACATTTACTTCTTCAAGTCCATCATAAGAGCAAAGAAGGAGGTAAGCATCTCTCCTTAATTGTAACCGTCTTCATAGTACATCAGAAGAGAAGACGTCAAAGTGTCCGCAGTGCCTCACATAGAGGGACTTACAGTCCAGGACTTCCTCGATTATGCGAGAGACATCCCCAGACTACTCAACTTTCTTCCTGATGAGCGAGACTGGGTCCACTTAGACAGGCAATGGATCTGTGATTTGCTCTATGCCTTAGACACCGACGGTGTCACCAACATGATTCACGATGCAATGCTTTAACGGAAAGAAAGGCTTGAGCAAAGCAGAGACCTAGTCATTGAAATGAGACCTGAATTTGTTGACGCACTCTCTAGATGCCTCAGCTTCAGCAGTAAGTTTACTCTCTTTACATTTCCGTTGTAGCCGAGAGAGGCAAAGCTGTGAATCTCATGAAGGACTCATCTAAAAGAAAGAGAACAAGACATGAAATTGAAGAGGTGAAAGATTATGAGACAGCCTTGAAGTCAGACAGGCAGCTCTTTCTATAAGAAACTAAGAGGCTGAAGCAAGAGCATGATAACTTGGAAAGTGAAGTACTTGACTTGCGCAAAATGAAGGAGCAAGTTATGCAAGACTTCAGCTCTCAGAATCTGGAAGGGCAGGTGCAGAACTTCAGCCTTTGACTTCTGCTGGTCTCTATTCTCATCCATTCTCTGAACACTACTAATAGAAAGAGTTAGAATATGGTGAATTCTTTTAGAAATTAAGCTTTAAAATCATCTTCTTTTTAACCCCTCTCTTTAGGGGTTCCTATGATCTATATCATTTTTCAAGTTTCTCTTTTAATTTGAAGCCTTCTTCAACCAGGCTTCCATACTTTCTTCGACCTCTTCATGCTCCTTGTAAGTTTCACTAAAGGACTTGTCTCTGCAACTCCTCCTTACAAGTATAACTCACTTTTCAACTAAGTCCTTAATCTGCTCTGCCTTCTCTAAAGCCTTTCTACTTCTCTTATTAGTCTTTATCTTTCCTTCCTTGCTCTTCGATCTTTCTCTGTTTGGCTCTTAAGTGATCTCCTCATATTGGCGCCTCACGCCGTTTTTGAAGATTTTCTCAACTTCACTAATAGGCTTGTCTTAGTGCACAGGGTTCTGGCTCATCTTCTCTACAATGAATTCTATGATAGAAGGTTAATAGAACCCTAATTTACTTTGAGTGTCTGGCTCTTCAGCCGCAGCTTCAGTTTTCATTTCCTCTTCAAAGGCCTTCTTTGCTTCCTCGATATCCTTTTGGCTCCTATGAAAGAACTTTCTACTTTTTCTACTATCTTCTCCACTATAGCCTTTACAACTGCAACTTAATGATCGATGGCTATAATCTATTCAGAAGGAACTTCAGCCTCCTTTGCTTGATCAATAATATTCATATCAGTAGCTTCTTGTTTGTCTTACAAATTAAATTATACTTCATTGAACCTTTTGTCTAATATAAGGTCAATCTCATTCTACTCTACGTAAAGAAGCTACTCAGCACTATCTTTGGAGTTGAGTCTATACAAAACTCTTTGCCATCTGCCCTTAGTATTAATTAAGTCTTCCAATTCTTCCTATAATCTGCTCTTCAGACCTTTTAGAGAAGACATCTGCGACGATGAGGTAAGAACCTCCGTTCTAGATGATTTCATCATTCGTCTGAATGTCAGTCCCTCTTCCATGAGCTTCATTCAGCAAGTATATTCCATATTCCTTTATCGCATTCTTCATTAAGTATCTGCCTTCAATCATGGATTCGATATTGGCGGCTTGCCCTCTGCTTAAACTTGTGAAGTCGTAGCCCGATCTCAAAAGGCCTATCTCTATTGCATTATAGTTAGTTGAAGCCACTATTAGAACTGGGGAGTGGCTTAGCTGCTCTATTATAATTTCTTTGATCTTAGCCAAGTAATCACTCTAATTAGTGCTCACAAAAACATCCGGGTATTGAGTCTTTTTATTTCCCAAGAGTTTATCAAGAGTGGGAAATACTACAGGTGTAGCTTGAAAAGCTAGCTTTAAACAGTTCTCTTAAGTAAAAGAGAGATTGCTTCCAGAAAATCCTATCACTTAATGAGCATGCTGAAAGTACTCAAGAGAGTTGAATATAGTATCAACAGAGCCATCAAACATAATCCAGTCGTACTCGTCCACTAATACGTAGCTTTGCTACCATACACTCACAGCCTTGCTGTTCTTTTGCATCTTCTTTAATTAGGGCTAAGTGTAGAAAAAGATGCCAGTATCTTTGGCAAAGAAGTTTAGATTGCAATTAAGCTACATTGCTTTAATGACTCTCTAGTATCGTTTGAAGTCTCTTTGCACTAAGTGCACATTCTTGCTGAGTATAAAGACTGATATTTAAGTTTTAAGAGCAATAAGGATTGCTAAAGCAATGCATATTAGGGTCTTCCCATTGCCAATACCAAAATGAATGAAGTGATTGCTCTTAAGGTTGTCACAGATATAGTTTAAACATAAGACCTGAGAGCAGTAGAATTTGAAGCCTAAATTTTACTCCAAAGTTTCTAATTTGGCACTTACTCTTAAGAGTTTCTTTGGAGACCTGCTATTGAATCTGGATGCTACTTGGTTTTATAAGTTCTCATTATTGAATAGCTAAAGAAGGTCATTTACAGCCTTTTCAGAGAAGGCTTCCATAGTCCTTGGCAATTGCATTATTCTATCAAGGTCAGAGAAGTCACAGTTTAGACAGTTGTCAATAGTGTGAAAGCTTAACTATACATTTTTCTCGACTTGCGCATTCACAATCAACTACTATACTTTCCTGATTTGTTCAATCTTCCCAACCCACTATTGATCTCTGCTTTGCAGTCTTAAAGCAAGGCCTTTCATAAAATGCACCATTGAGACTTTGTCGATGACTTCTTGCTTTTATAAGAAGGTTGCCCTTGTTGAAGATATGTAGTCTTTTAAAGACTCTAAGTTAGGGGCAGAGCATAAGGCACATATTCTTACAAAATACTCTGTATACTCTACAGGAATGTCTCTTAAAAGGTTCAATCCACAGTCTTGCTTAAGCAAGATAATAAAAGGCACGTTCATTATAAAGAAGGAATTTGGTATTAGTTTGATGACCTAAGGGTCAATTGAAAAGTAGTGCCATGTTTAAGCCAAAAGCTGAATGATGCCTGGATTAGAGTCGTTTAGCTTCAAGACTATAGCAAGCTGCTTACTTAGACATGTTGCCTCAGTAATAAAGACCAAGTTGGCTAAGCCTATAGCTTGTCTAGCATTGGGTGACCTTATAAGTAAGAAAATAGCTTCTTATATTAAGTTCTCTTCTGGCTGATATTTTTCCCCTGTATAGTAACTGAGGGCAGCCAAGAAGATACGAGCCTTGGAGTCTTAGTCTAGCTTTTAGTTACTTGAGATCAACTCTGTAATTAAATAGAAGAGCCCTTGGTTCACATAGGGTTCATTTGCCATCTCAAAGTGCTAAAGGAACGAAAAGAGTGATTGGGTGTTGCGAGCCATTATATCTTGAAGGATCTGTTCCTTTTATTAATAATGATTATTTGAAACTTTCAAAGTGCTTGACCAACATCTCATGACCAATGATTGAGCCATAGTTAATAACCAGCTAAGGTAAGGGTCTCGGAGCTTGCATTGATTCACTTGCTAAGCTCACAGTAGTCTGGAACTCACTCACCTTCATTTCCTCGTTTGAGAGGGAGTGGTTAAGATTTTCAGAGACCAGTGACTTGGTATCACTGCTGTTCTTGGCTTTCTTGCTTTTGTTATTGTTTATAAACTTTCTCACAACGTTCTTAAAATCCCATGTCTTTTAATAGCCTTTGAAATCCTCCTGCTACAACAGGAGACTCAAATCATAGTTGTTTAAATGTAGGAATTCCTTTGCTCTATTGATTTTGACGCTATCTTGGGCTCCCTTGTACTCAGCTTTAATGCCCTTCACTTTGCCGCCCTCATCAATATTAGCCTTGGCTTCAAGATTTTCAAAAATCCGATCACCCTGCTCAAGAAGTTGAGCTAACTTTTCATTTGAATTATCATTCCTTAACTCTAATATAGGTGCTTAGTAAAGGAAAAAAGCTTACCAGGGCTTCGTTCTTCAATCTATAGGGGAAAAGACTCAGCAAGCTGATCCCGCTCTTGGGCTGGATTCATGGTATTTTTAAGTTTTGATTATAGTATTATATACTGGATTTTTAAATTTAATAGGTGGATTATTAAAAAATACCACTGGATTCTTCAAATTTACTATAAGAAATACCTCTCTCCTTCACTTATCCAGTGGATTTAAAGAGCTACAGCCCGCAAACCAGTTCAAATGCATTGCTTATGTTAATACCAACATATAAAGGTGAAAAAAGTAGGCTTGCAAGAAATGGCGGACCCGCCATGGGTCTTTTGAGTGCTGTTCGAGTCTGGCCTCATTGAAAATTGGCTTTTTGGAAAAATCGAAAAATCCGAGGGCCTAATGGTGAATTCAACCCTATACTGTTCATAACGTACATATAACCAGTAGAAATGTGCAGTGAAAGTAGAATGGAAAGCAAAGGCACTCGTTTCGAAAATCGAGGTCATGGTTGAAGGGGGTCCAGACTGGCTTTGGATTCTAGACTTCAGACTGGATTTTAGACCCTATAAGAGGGGGGGTTTATACTAAAGTTGAATTTTTGCAAAAAGTAGTTGGGAAAGCTACTGGATTTTATGGACATATGGACTAAGTATAGAATAAGGAACACTTTCAACAATATATGATCACTAGAACACTCAAACTGCAATTAGCAGCATTCTTAAAGACTCTCTTTCTAAGACTCTTGAATTGGCCCTCTCATAATAAGTTAAATTGTGAAGTTTGGAATTTCGCTATTTATCGATATTAAATCATCACTATACCAACTTATAGATTTATCACGCATATATGTATTGGGGTTTATATATAAATTTATATATATATATATATATATTTATATATATATATATATATATATATATATATATATATAAGGGCTCCTATCACAAAACAGAAAGCAACCAAATATTAATTCCTAGTATTTAAGGCTTTTAATATATTAAATCATTCTTAAGTTTAATTCCTAACTGCCATTAATGGAGACTGCCATATTTCAGGCTACCTGACCCAATTGACTTTGGCGATTTTAGCATGTCCAAGCATCTCTGGTGCAGCTGCCAGTCCTCAAGGCGAATCTACTGGGTCCATAAGATCCATAAGAAATGGGGAGAAGAAGGATGAGGCAGAGGCCTCTTTGCCACTCACTGTAATACCGTTACTAGCATCAACATCGCGCGCCTCCCATAGAGAACCAGTGGCTTTGAAGGGTTTAACAGTCATGTGACTCTCTCTGGCGAAGCCCACTATGTTTGAAAGGCTCTGATGAGCAGGAGGGTGAGTATTAGCGTTGTTCATCTGATTCCTTATAGAATTACGAGTGAGATGGGCATGATGTTGCGAACGTATTCGGGCTGAACCCACTCGCATTAAGCACAAAGATGGCAAAAGTGAGTGAGATAGAAGGTCTTGTATTGCCTGATACCCGAGCATACCTCAGCATTGACACCCCTGACATCTGAGCATGTTCCCTTTTGTGGAAAGATGTTATGTTGTTGCTCTGAAGCACGAGAGTGGAAGTGATACTCATTGGATGAGAAGCTAAACGGTCTACTGCTAGAAGGATAGGGCTTCAGAGATCCTTATCCAAGCCAACGTCAAGGAATACATCTCCTTCGAAAGTCTAATCATTCCATTAGGAAAGCTCCAAGGCTGATCTACTGCACCAGGGAGGAATTTCAGATAGCCACCAGAAGAAGCGGCAAAGAGCTAGAGGAAAGCATCTGTATGCAAGAAGCGCGGGACTATAGCCCGGGATTCAGCACAAAGTCATGAGTACGGCGCCTGGTTGAGCAGCTATGGTATAGCATGAGAAACAAAGATACTCGTTTATCTCGGCCCCTGAGATAGTTGTCTGAGTCGGAGACTCCATCTCCCTGCGTCTTTGCATGGTGAATCGCGTGGTACCACTGGCAGCGCCCCATTCGAAGGTTCGCCCAGGTTCGCCTTACTTAACCTGCAATACCGAAAGTCCGAATATGCCTGAATTCCCAATGTAAGTATTTTGACTATTTCCTGAGGAAGCCCATTGAACCCCTACTGTAGGCTTGAGTGCAGATAGAAGCTTCGAAACTGATGCCGAGAGTGTGCTATTCCTTCCCGCTGAGAAAGCAATGGAGTCCCTAATAGCTTCATCTTAAAAAATCCCCTTTTGAACAGGTGCCTATCTGTCAACATTTGGACAAAAGTGTCAACATTCTGACATCGAGATTCTTAAGTGTAGAATGTGCGTGTATTGAAGAAGCACGATCAAGAGCGAAGACCTCAAACTGAATGTGCCATGCAAACAAAGTGGAAGGAAAGCATTAACATGAATCTAATGAGGGCTTGCAGTCTAATTATGATTAGCTCCAGCATTAGTACGATTCACAATTCAGCTCTTTCGCAAATAGTCTCTATGCCATCTCTCTCAAGATTACTGCTATACACATTGAATTATTGTGTTAGGTTGCATAATTAAGTAATGATGCTCTTGTCTATTTAAAAAATCTCTCCTATATATATTTAGCTAATGGGGTTTGTTTTTGCATTTGATTTTCTTTTTCACTAATTTTTACATAATTTTAGAAATGTTTAGGTTTGATACCAAAAAAATAAAAACAATTTCAAACAATTAATTTAATAGAAAATATTCGCTCTAAAATATTATTTTAATTTTATGAAAGAATAAATAAATTGCTTATAAATGCAATTTCCAGACATAATTTTAAAATTATTAATTTTTAACAAATTTATATCAATATAATTTCAACTTTTTTATTATCATTAATAACTTTGAATTGAAATCATTCATTCGAATTCCAAAATAATTGAATAAATATATCAAATTAATAAAATGAATTATATATTTATCTAGAGCTAATAAAAACACCTGATATATGGTGATAATCTTTAAATTATCTTTGTTTTAAGTATCATAAGAGCTTATGAAAAATCGGAACAATAAACAATTACAATTAATTATGGTGTTATGAGCCATTTATTAATAATTTTTTCATTGAACTCCTAAATAAATTAATCTTCCATATTTAGTATCAAACGATTAAGTTAATCATTTCTATTCTGTTCTTTATCTGAATTTTACATAACACGATAATAAAATAAATGGGTACTTAGTATTGCACTAGCTATATTCTAAATGCTGTTTTTGAAATTACTTTTGGTGTTTTTTCCAACAAAAATCTTTGACATAAAAATTACCAATAACCATATATTTTCTAATGGTAGCTCGACTAGTACCCTGTGACGTACAATAATTCTGTGAGATCCGACGTTATCTTATCTTCTTCACTGGAATGAACTATTTTCTTGATTGAGTGTCAAAGCTTCAGGTTAAACCTCTTTTATGCAAAGACTCTATTGTTTATTATATAGAGGAGGAAATTCCAAAAATATGCTTTTACTCAAAGTTTTTTAAGGCAAGGTATTGCCCTCACTTTTCATTTGTAAATGGATGAGATTCGAGCTGTCTGTCTACTTTTGTTGCACTCAAACCCAATCTGCATAGTGGTATATGTTAAAATTTTGACTCAGTCGTTTAAGAGTAGATAATTTCTTTTTCACGAGGTCTTCCCATAAAATTTGCTAATCTGATTCGTGAAATAACTCAGATTTTAATTGTTTTTTTCGTAAAACTTAGTGCCTTTTATAATATCTAACTTCGAAAACTATATGTTTGGAATAAGTCAAAACAGTATAGAAAATTTATATTAATTATCAACTACATTAATAATCAAACAAATTCCTCTGGAAATGTTTACTTTCTTAGAACCCAGTAAAACTATATTAGTAAACATTGGAAAAAAGCACTTCTAGCTCTAGATTTTGTATTCAATATTCAATTTAATAGAAAATAGAATAATTTATTGCATGCAGAAACTCATTCAAAATAGGAATGAATTAATTAATAATAGTAAGTTAAATTCTAAATTAATTTATAATACATAAAGATTAACTTAGGATAGTCTAGCTTACCAAACAATTATTCAATGCATCATTTTGAATTAAAAGATAAATTAGAAAAGCATCAGAATAAAATAGACAAGCAGAATAAATGAAAGTTTTTTTAGGCTTTTTTGTTTGGGGGTTTTTGCTACTAATGAATCAATGCCCTCATCGCTTTCAATAAAAATGAGCTACTGTTAAAGAGTTTTGCAATTTATATATTGTTATTGCATTGTATCTTAAAAATTAAATCTACTTCGATTAAGAGTATTTGAATATTCGATATTATTATGCTATAAATAATACAAATTACTATCTAAAGCTGTCTATGCGGTGAAATCATATCATTATATCTTAAAGCTTTTCTACTGCACTCATAAAAATTTCTAAATGACTCAAAACAAGACATGCAATTCTTCTCAAAAGTTTATTCGTTTTATTTAATAACGCAAATGAGTTACAAGAAATGATCAAATTCGTAAACTCATATATTGCGAGCTCTCACTCAGGCATAATAAATGTGAAAAAATATATTGTCTCAAGTAAGAATTAGCATATTTTATTCATAATTATTTTTGCAACCATCATTAGTAAAAGTTTTACTCTGGAGACGAATTTTCATAGACTATTACGGGTATTAAATCTATCCTCTACAATATAAAAGAAATATTGACTGCTATCATTCTCTTAGATTTCTAATAGTTCTCCAATACGAATTATATTTAAGCAGGTTTTTAAAAGATTTACTTGAACATTCTTTCCATTTCAATGAAAATTTTATTTTTAAATGATAATTCTTTAAAATTATATACAATTTGAATTTTAAATATTCAATACATCATTCATTTATTTAACAATAGCAATTTATCATGCAATCAAAGTTTATTGATTAAACATCTAAATTATTTTTAAATCATTTCTCTGCCTATTATTATTTCTTTTCATAAGATTTATATTCAACAAAAGATACAAATTATTATCAGTCTTTTGACATTTCAAGAGAATGCTTAGTGGCTTTTTGGTAAAATTTATGTATAATTATTTTTTTTATAACTATTTGGAAAAGAATATATTAAATCTTTCAGGGTATATTTATAATAAAAATATCAAAGCAATGATTAAGATTTGAATTAGAATTCCAAAGTTAATATATTTTTTAAAAAATTAATTGTTGATTAATCATAATTAATTAAAAATAGCTATTTCTTGACAAAACATAGTGCTAAAGTTAAATATTAAACACGTAGATACAATAATATCAAGTATTTATGCTATATCAAATTGTTTTATTGATCCTAGTTTGTTGAAATCAGTGCTCAAATAGATATCAAAGCTATCATTCATAATTTATAATAGAAACTTGATAATTAAATATTAATAATGATGAGCGTTAAGTAAGTTAAGTAGATGAAAACAATGATGATTATTATTCATTTATATTTGAAAATAACATTTTATAAATATATATCTGACATTGTATTATTTTAATATCATAATTTGGCAAAGAGGATCACCGACTAAATTGAATTTAAACTTCTTAAAGGAGTAGAAAGAAGTGGTAAATATCTACATCCCTATAAATTGATGACAGAAAATATGAAGGATAATGGTTAAATTGAAAAGTTGATTAAATTTATATATTTAAATAGTATTCCCTCCTAAATGAGTACTCGCAATTCTCTACTTTTCATATTATATATTTATCATAATTTATTCAGCAGAACTTAGCATATAAGTTTGATTTGACTGTTTAAATTTGCTAATCTTGCTTAAATGCATTTTCAAGAAAACATTACTTAAATCAATCGAATATTCGTTGTGTCATTGGTGTGGATCTTGAGATCTTTGCATTGGAAATCGTTTTCCAGAGAGGGTATTGATATTGCAATTAAATTGAATTTGTATTCTCTACATCAAAATATCAATCTAAAATTTAAAACTATATTAATTATACTGATTTTTTTTCAAATTATTTTATAAAAATAACAAGACAAGTAAAATGTTTAATATTAAAAAGTGTTTCAAGGATATTGATGAAGTCAAGATTAATATAGAGAATCGAAATGTCTTACGTAGCAAAGAAGCCATTAACGTTTAAAAATAAAAATAATGCATGCTCTAACTGCTAAAGAATAAACAGCTGCTTTATATCATTAATTTAAAGATACATATTTTGATTGCATGTTTATTAATTATTTATTATTAAATTAAGTTGTTAAATTGAATTCAACTAGTTCACTCTTAATTAATAAACTCAATTGAATCCTTATTAACCATAACTACTTGAAGTTTAATCTTGATAAACTAATCAGCATCAGCCTTGTTTAGCGTGCTTATTTTTCCAAAGCACTGCACTTGCAAATAGCAATAAATAGGACTTCAGTTTACTCTTAGTGATTGGCATCACAGGATCAACAAAAATGGCTATTCCAGGAGGATCAAATTATTTGAAATTCAGATTTTTTCATGTTTAGATAATGCTGTATCCAACAACTAAAGGAATGTAATCAGTCTAATATAATGTCTGCTTCTGTAAAGTAATTAAGTGATACAGTTAGAAGGACTGATCAAATTGCAATATACTTATGATTGAATTTAATGACAGTAGCTGCCACAAATCTAGAGAGTAAATGTTAATCTGGATAATTTTCATCGAAATTAAACTATTAAAAATAAAAGCAATTACACGATTTCACATAAAACGGAAATAAAAGTAAATGATGATTTAATATAATAAAATTTTTCATAATATATAACATTCAAATAATATTTATTATATAAAGCAAAGATGATCGATGCACCACGCTTTTATAGGCATAAGATTGATCTTATAATATTAAATTATGTAACTTGCTATATTAATAATGGGAGGATTATTTATAATCACAAATCAATTTTAAATAATCATACTATCATATAGTTATAATTTACCAAAGTAAGTCGACACGGCAATTGAGATTTGTCAATAATGAAAACATATAACTCAATTTATCTATTTTACGTTTCTTCTTCTCAGTGATAGTAATAATATTTTAAATGCAAGATTGTAAGAAGACTGCAACCTTAGTTTTACAAGATGAAGTTAGTTCTATAAGATGGGGATAATAGTGAATGCCTCATATCATCCCTTTGATTACGAAAAGGCAGTCCATGTCCTTTAGCTGAATAGCCTGAGTACTCAACTATATATGGGTAATAATTCTTAATATCACTGTTTGGCTCTATCTTTTGACTTATGGAGTCTGAGTACTACCTTCACTATGCTAGTTAATATTTACCGATGAAGCCAGATTGCAAGCACTTCTTAGCAAGGAAGGCTTGATGTTTACTAATTTGAGGAGAACTTTTTCTATAGATTAATCCTCCCTTACTGGTTACTAATACTAAATTGGTTTAATTTATTGTTATTTTTTAAAAAAAACTAAACTAAATGTAATTTTAAATATATATTATAAGGAATATTTTTATTAAATTGTAAATAATTTAAGCATTTTATAATAAATTAGTTATATCATTGCCTCATTAATAAAAACACAGCAATAAATTTACAGTGTAATTAAAATTCAAAATTAAAACTTAAAAAAGGGAAGCGCAATTAAACAGCGGGAACAAGATGTAAGCTAACAACAACCAACCAACAGGGAGAAGAAAGCTGAAAGTATTCGCGGATGAAGACGATTCGACTAAATCAAAGACTTTAAGATCAATTTAGGACAACTTTGAATATTCAAAGAAAAAATTGGAGAATCAACTCCCAAGGAAATAATAGTTATAAAAATCTGGATAACTTCACTTTCACTTTAGAAAAAAACCGCCAACTTCGCATTACCAAAAAGAGAAGTTGAGGGATGGGTATGAAGGAATGAACAATTTGCCGAAATATAGAGAAGCAAGAGGAGAACAAACACTATAAACAACAAGAGATAAATAGCTGTAGAACAGAAAGAGCTAAAGATATGCTTACAAAACGTTAGGGGACTAAGCTCAAATCTGAAAAAAAATTAGATGATGAGATAATCAGAACTTGTTGAAACAAGACTTTAAAGACTAATAGGCATAAACAGCAAAGTCATTACGCAAACTTAACTAGCGAGGAACGGAGGAGTATTAATACTCAATAGCGTAAAGTCAGAAATGAAGACCATCAAGACTTTGAGATAATTCCTAGCTTGGAACATTCTAAACGTGGGAGGATTCCCACTACATATAATCACGATATACATACCCCTGTAATGTAACGAGGAAGTTAAGGAACTCTAAAACAGAGTTATTTTCATGATAAGATCAATTAAGCAGAAATGCTAAAATTAGAAAATCATTGTTATGTGTGATTTCAACTTCCACTTAAAAGACATAGGCAAAAAACTTAAGCATGAAGAACTTTAAGAATTTATTTTAGAAGGAGTAGATACACACTCTAAGGGAAACTAACTGGACTAGATATTTTTGAACGTGGAAATAACTTAATGGGAATTAGATCAACTAAGATTGACTAGACCACATATTAGTTCTGGCAAAACTGAAGATTAAATACCAGGATGACGATTTAAGATTGACAGACAGAGAAAAAACTGTGAGGATTTCAGATGTAAGAAAATAATGCTGGCAAAAACTCATTAATGAGGGAAAGAAATTGTCGATCGAAAATCTAGACCTACCAATAAGAAGATGCTTTGGAGAAAAACTAACGAAGTAGGTTAAAGCTAAAGCTTGGTATTAAAAGCCTCCATAATAGGCGGTGAAAAGTAGAGCCAATTACAGGAACAATGCTTTATGGACTCAAGAGAACAGTGGAACGAAGCTATTAGAGACATGGAGCACTGCCTTGAGAATAATAACCTAAGAGGATTCTTTTATTTAGTATAAAGAATAACGAAAAATAAGAAACAAGCAGAGCTAATAAAAGGGCCAACGATAAATGACTAAAGAACGTAGATAGGAGAATAAACCAGGCAACATATCTGTGAATTTTATCGAGAAATATAAAACCCCATAGATCAATTAAGACACGAAGATTGGGGAAATGAACAATTAGATTAAGAATTAATTATAATTGGCGTATAATTATAATGTTTGGGGTAATAATTAAAACTATTGGCTCGATTAATTGTCCTTATAAAATAATCCAATTATGGTGTGCAAATTTGATTTTAGTCTAATAATTTATAATATTAGCCAATTATAATTAATTTTTAATTTAATTGTTCATTTCCCCAATCTTCGGTGTCTTAATTGATCTATGGGGATATACAAGGATGACAGGAGCCAGGAAAACGATGAAAGCTCACAAGGATGTTTTTATGATAAATGAAGAAAACAAAGAGGTACTATGGGAGTTAGAAGAGATCGAGAGAGGCATCTCAGATTGAAACTTCAACAAAGCGATTGGACTAGATGGTCTTGATGGAAAAATGCTAACAAAGTCAGAAGTGCTTAGAAGAAATGTGAGTCAGAAAATAGCCAATTGGATGTATGAAGGGAAATTCCCTCAATATATTAAGGAAGGAAGATTAATACTGCTAAGCAAGAACCAATGAGAACATTAACCTGAGATTGGGAATACGAGACCAATAGTAGCGAACTCAAACATAAGTAAATTCATAGAAAAGGCGATCACAAATAAAATTAATGATGAAAAAATTCAATTGCTTAAGACTGGAAACTATCAAAATGGGTTCAAGGAGAATAAGAGCACCCATGTCAATCTGATTAGGCTTCTTGAATACATGAAAGAATCGAGAAGAAAGAGAGGAGACAGATTAGAGTATGTCTTCATAGATTTTTAAAAAGCCTACGACTCAGTCTGGAAAGACAAATTAATGAGCATATTAGAAACGAGAATTTAAATAGGAAAAGATATATGTATAGTAGAACTTATTGGAAAATTGTACAAGAATAACAAAATCACTTATGAAGGAGAAGAAATTTAGGCAAAGAAAGGTGTGGCATAAGGAAGGAGGTTATCCCAATCAAAACCCCAAAACCCTTTCAGTAGTTTGATTGAGTTTTTGATTGATAAGTAGACTATTAGTGCATACTTTATTAGGGTTTTAATAGGGTTTATGTAGGGGTTTAATGTTTAAATGTTAGTAATTTAAGTGATTATAACAAGCGAGTTTTTTAAATATTTCACACAAACATAAGCTTAGTGTCATGTTGCAGTTCTCTGAATTTTATCTTTCTTAGTTGATGTTTGATTGTTGCTATTGTTTGTTAATTCTCTTAGCTTTGCTTGATAATAGTTGAGTATGCAAGTTCTCTGAGACCTCCATTTATTTTATTTTTCTCAAGATATTGTTTGATTCTCTGCTTAGAATCTCTCTCACCCCTGCAGCTAAAGTAATCGTTTCTTGGCATGTCGCTCTCTATTATTATTACTTTAAGAGCCCAGATATCCCATTAAGTGTCTCCATCTCTCCAATCCTCTCTCTCTGGGAAATATCCAGGAGTGCCGTATATGTTTCCTTATGCAGAGGCTTGCACTCTTTGAGCTCTGTTGAAGTCAATAATATAAACTCTAAGAGGCTGAAAGTTCATCATGATGTTCTCTGGCTTTAAGTCTCTATGAACATAACCAATCTTGTGAAGCTCTACAATCCCCTCAACTATCTGCTATACTATCAAGCTAATTTATCTCTGACATCTATTGTCAGATAA
>ARYC01021606.1:0-20812 GCA_000711775.1 Oxytricha trifallax
TTTGAACAAATCTGAGTATAGGCTTAGTATTATATCGAAGAAAGTAATAAAAGTCTTCATAAGCCCATTTACAAAGTCCCAATAGAAATATTTTGGTTTTAGACCTTAGTAGATCATTCTGTATCTTTCAAAGACAATAATGTCATTTAACTATTTCCTTTTTAGATATAAATACTTAAAACCCCATATTGGTACTCCAAACATCCAAACAGTTATAATCGGAAAACCAAAAAGTACACTCCATTTTAAATGCAAATCTTACCAACACTAAACATCCATATCTTCCAAAAGCCAAGATTAATTATTTTCAATATCTAAGCAAACGAATAGATTGGTTATGAATTTCACAATTGTTGGATGTAAAGTATAAATGATGACTAGCAAAGAAACAATTAATTGCCTTTTAAACTAATTTTTAGATCCTCCAATAAAACGCTTCTTTAAAACGAAAAATGCTGAAAACAATGCTAGTAAAATAATGGGCGTAATTGATAGAAATGCAACTTTCAAAAATATTGTAGGTATAGATTTTCTAGAAGCTCCCATATTGAATAGCAAGCAATCTATAGAGACAAAACTTTCAGCAGTTTATCCTAAGAGTTGAACTGAGTCTAAGTAACTTTCCATATATGAAGGCCATTACAAATTAAAAGAAGTACTAGAAGTATAAATCTATATGTAACTTAGCATCATTCTCAAAACAACACTTGTCTCACTCTCTTTACGATGTCTTAAGTTTACAAATATTAGCAGTCCTAAACCAGCAATTATGACTAAGAGAAAACCTAAAAGCTTTAATATATTTCCAAGATTATCTGGGCAAATTCCACAATCGCTAGAGTTTATTTTTGTGTACTACCGACCATTTAAAATCATTAAATTGAAAATACTAGATAATATAAAATTCTTTATTAAAATTACTTTCCACACATACTTAGCATAGATTCCCGCCATGCCCATGCTTACAAAGAGGGAAATCTTTGGTTGGATCAATGTCTGGAGGTATGAGTCCTCCAGTACAAATATGAGGATAGAGGCATCTGATTAAATTATAAGAAGAATTCGATGATCTCCAAAAATCTTTATGAACACTAATCTGAGTTCCACCTAAACAGTCAGCATGTGGAGGACAGTCATGACAAGAAAAGGAGCTTTCCTTTAAGGAATAAGTTCCCACATCACAAATTACGCATCTATAAAGTTAAATTAATTGATAGATCTTACTATTTATTAATTTAAGCTTCTCCTTCAACACAATTTCTAAAATTCATAGTCACATAATCATCATTTAGTTCTTCAATATTTAGAGTCATGTTCAATATTTTTAATTTATTGAAGTGTTATATAAAAAGTAGGAAAAATATTCATTAGCTAAAAATTCCTCAAAAAATTTAATATATTTATTGATCAATATTTTGTAAGTTTCTTTTATTGACTCATTATCTATAGAAGACGAACGTAATTTGAAATTCCTATTTTTATTTCCCGGCTTTGAGACAAAAGAAAAGTTTTACAAAATTGCTATACCATTTTCAACTCTTGCCATATTATTACTGAAAAATATATTAATTATAAAATTCAAAGAATTATTAAAGGATTACTAAATAATTAAGCTTAATTTCTTTTAATGTTATACTATTATATTAGATTCATTAATAAAGAGTTATAGTAAGCTCTACTTTTAAAATTAAAGACAAATATTTTAAATGAAAAAGATTAATAATTTATATAATATAATTAATTTACAAATTAAATGGCTAACATACATCTAAATTAACAATATTTCCAATTATTTGATCCTCTTGATTTACAGGAGCAATATATACAAGCCTATATACAAAGTTAATCTAAGAATTTAATATAAATTTTAGTTTTTTATGAAATGGATAGAATACTTGAAATTTATTAAGCTAATTTTATTTTTTTAAAAAAAGAATTTTATGGATACAAAGCACAATTACTAAAAGAGCCAATAATATAATCGAAATTATTTATTTAATAATGAAAAAAGTCTTCACAAAAAGTAATATTTTAATATAGTATTAATTAATACTGTGATTAATATCTTTCAATTAGTAAGTAAAATTAAGGACGAATAAATAAATTATAAAAAAAACTATTAAAAATAAATTTATTAATTTAGATTTAATTATTTCTTATAAAATTAATATTAATTATGAATTCAATAATTATTGTAATTTTTTTTAATTAAACTTACATGTCCATTTTAGTAGTAACTCTCTATCTAGAATCATCTAAAACTTCTACAATAATTTTTCCTTCATAGGGTTGCCCACTTGCAATAGAATAGTTGTCACAGCTAACTAACTCTAAGTCTAGTGGATAACTTGCTCTTTAAGATCCATAAGGTGCATAGTTGCTTGTTGAAAAGCTATTATTATTACTACAATATTAATAATTTGAAATCTAAAATTAAAGATTTATTATTAAAAATATACAATTTTTAATTTAAAAATTTAAAAAATGTTAATGTAAAAGATTAAATATATAAGGTCATTATTTAAAATACAAAACAATTAAAACTTAAATGGTCGTGAAAACATATAAATATTTTACAATTACAAAATTCAAATTATAATTTTGCTAAAATAGTGGAAGCAAGAATATATTGATAAAATATTTTTTCAATAAATATCATAATGATCTAATTTATTAAAAAGGTAATAAATTTAATTTTGTAATTAATTCTAGAATTAAATTATTTTTCTTAGAATGCAAGATTTAAATAATATTTTATTAATTCCCAATATCAATCAAACATTGCAATAGTGTATATAACTGGCTTAAATCTATCATAATATATGCAGCCTCCTTATATTTCTGCAGTATTTATAACCCAAAATTATATTAATCTGATGATTTTAGTTATATAGTTTTAAGGTCTTATTTAGAGTTAGAGAAATCGCAAGTTTTATGTTATTTTAATATTGATAATATACAAAATATTAGGAAATTTCAAATTTTTTAATTAAAATAAACTGCCTTTATAATGAAGTTGTAATTATAAACTTTAAATTATGCCTATAAACTTAGAGAATTTTAACATATTTTGCTTGAAAATATATAACTGCTCGTAATTATAAAATGTCTTAAATATATATTATTGTAGAAATTTTTAAATCATTTATTTAAGCGAAGCAGATTCTTAAATATTTTTGTAAAGTATTTATGCATAGTGATTGCTTTATTTATTATTGTGAGTAAATTTGAAGTATTCTCATTTATAATTGATTGGGAAAAATGTTATAATAACGAGTGACAGTTTACTTGATTAAAACCAAGATAAAAATGGTACTTATTTGAAACAAATTTCAAAATCAGTTTGAATATATTATTGACGGTTCAATTTGATAGGAATCCTGAAGTAAGATAACTGAAGTTTAATGGGATGTTATAATTTAATGAGTTTAGATAAGTTAACTCAAATTATCTCACTCCATGAATGAGATAAAATAGTACCACCATCAATAAAGTCCATCTAATTTTGAATTCTCTTTGGAATGAACTAAATATCGTTTAAATTAGTCATATTTTACTGCCATTATTTTGATTTATAATTAAATTAATTTTAATTTATTTCCCTTTTCGAATGTATTCTTACAATATTTTTTACCTTTGCTAGCTATTTTGCTGCTTCATTAATATATTCTATAAAGGATTATGAATTAAATTGTTCAGCAATATTTTTTCTATATTAATCTTGATTCTACACTAGTAGAATTTAATTTCTTTTAATTTTACTATAAGTAACGTTAAAATATAATCAGGATTATTGTTTAATTCTTCATGAACTTCCTAAACTACTCACACTTGCTAAAATTGTTTGAACTCTCGTTCACTATAAAAAATTATTTGGTTTAATTAAGAACTCAAGATACTACTCTCGCTTAATTGAAGATATGTTGATCGTATTTTTAAAACTGAATCTCCATATAATAAGTAAAAACTGTTGAATGGCAACTTTTTATTTTAAATCATACACTTCAATTTTATTGTACTGGTCATACCAATATTTATAAATGAAGGAACTGAAGTGGAATACAGCTTCATATGTCTATATGAACTTTATGTAATTTTTCAATAGCTCTCTGAAATTAATCATAAATATATTTAACTATGGAATATTAAAACACAGCCTATTTTTTAAAATCATAAAAGTTAATACCGTTTTATAGACAATTTTGTCAAGGAGCTTTGCAATTGCTCTATAATTTAGCACTGGTATGACATTTTCAATATCTAAACTTAAGCAATAGATTTAAATATTTAATATCTTTCAACATACATATGCTTTAAGTTTTGCTAATATAAAATTTCCCTCGAAAATCAGACTAATTCTTTAATAACCCTAATATCACCTAAAAATAAAAAATCTATAAGTATTTTAATCACGGGTTTCAGGTTTTAATTTCCATCAAAAGTATTGTTTAAAAAACCATGAATTTATCTTTTATCTATAAGTTTCAAGAATTATAATGAAAAATATTTTACTATTAAAGCTCTTCATTGCAAAAACTCCACCAGATTTCGCATGATTATTGTTAAAATTTTAATGATTATGTTTAAATATCACAAAAACTTGCTTAAGAAATAACAAAATTTTTTAAATAATATATATTTACTTAATTTCAAAATATTTACATTAAACTAACTTATATTTGATTATAATTTATCCATTTTTAACTTCCCAAAATTTGAATTATATGCTACTAAATCTATTATAATAGTCATATGAAATATTGATATTAATTACGAGAGTTATGTGATAAAACAACGGCTCCATCATCTTTAGCTCTCATCCCTGAAGCAGTCACATTTTATAAATAAATTTAATTTTATAATTTCTCAAATAAACAATACCGTTATAAACGAATATAGCTCTTGAACTAAATTATTTTTTAAACATTGTGTTTAATTAATTTATTAAAAAATGTTTAAATAATTTAAACTCACGTTATTGTATTAATGAGTGTCTAAATAATGAATGAGAAAAATTATTCTTACTTATAAACACAGAATTGTTGATAAAAATATATGAATTGAGAAGATTAAAAAAGTCGGAATCAAAATTTGAAAAATAGCTGGATCGAATGATTATTGATTTGGTTCTAGTTAAACTTTTAATAATAAAAAATATTATAGTTTTTAGATATATTTTCAACTCTATAATAAATAGCATTTGGCGCAACATTATCTAAATATATCATCAAACTCTTTCTTTATAAATAAAAAATATATTGTCGAGACAGTTTTTAAGACAAAAATTATTAGCAAAAAAATTTTTATTCAAAAATTTTCTTTCACTCTTAAAAAAATGCTTAAGAGCTAAGACTTACAGATATACAATTTTACTTGTACCCTATTTTTATATGAAAGAAAGTTTTTAATTGCTTTCCTCTAGTGATATTCTGCTCATTTTCATAATATGTTAACTAACTTAACTCTATCCTTAAAAAAATAAAATTAAAAAAATCAATTGAGACATTCATAAATTTGTAAAATAGACTTGAATAGCACACTTCTACCTTCAATGTTTTTAAATTATTAACTTTCTAATTTAATTATTGTTTTAGTTATAAATAGAGTTAAAAGCATTTTTTCAGAATGTATATCTTAAGTCAGAAACGAATCATAATCAATCTAAATTATTATATAAGTAATTATAAAACATAATTGTTCATTTTATCATATTATTATCATTTTCATTGAAATGTAAGTTTATTTCAACTAAAAATTATCCTTGAGATGTTATATTTGTAAAATTTGCTCGATTTATCATGATATCTGAAGAATCTAGTGCAAACAGTCTTTAATCTTCAAATTTGTACTAAATATAAATTAAATACATAAATTTCAATTAAAATATTAGTGACGCTTAAATTCTTTGCAGTGAACTAATAGTTTGTTAGTTAAATTAAAGACTATCAAATTCTCGAATTTTAGTATAAAATGCCGTAAATTAATGTACATTTATAAAACCTCATAGATTAAATAAGAATCGAGGATTGAGAATCAGGGTTAAGAAAAATTAAACTTAAAATTAAATATTTTGGCTAAAAAATATTAGGCTAAAATCAAATTTATAAATCCTTAATAGATATTTTATTAGGACAAATAATCGATCCATTAGTTTTATAATTTGCTCAAATATCAAAATTATAAGCCAATATTAATTAATTCTTAATCTTATCGTTCTTAATTCCATTCCTCCGGTCTTAATTGATATAAGGAATTTTATAAGAAATGGTTCGCTTATATTTCAAAAAAATTAAGTTCTATAGAATAAATTACATAGTATTTTACTTAAAATTGAACTGAGCTTAATATTAAATTTAAATAAATATATTTTTAAAGCAAACATGATATTTGCAATTGACAATTATAGTAAGTTGAAACTGCAATTTACCATGTATATATTTGATTATAAATTTGCCAAAATAATAAACTAAGGGTAAAGAGTCTTTTATGTAAGTAACCTGCTTGATGTTATTCATTAAAAACAAATAAATAAAAAAGTGCAAGTTATATTGTAGAAACAAGTTTCAGTTAAATTTATTGTGCTTTAACTAAGAGTCATGAAAGGAATTAAAACAAAAATAATATTTTAAAATAAATTAAAATAATTTGAATCAAATTTTAATTAAAACCAAAGTGAATTGATAATTTTATTTATGTTTATCTATAAATCATGAAATTTATATATACACTTATTGCTTAAAGCAAACAATATATTTTTACAAAATTAATACTTCAGATACAAACTTTATTCAATACATTTTACAAATTCAATTCTTTTTTTAAATTAAATAAAAAATTAGGGTAGATATTTTTTTCTATATCAAAAATAGAAACATTTTTAAATTATATAAATAAAGGAACTATTATAATTTCAATATAAAAAGATTTTCTTAAAAATTAGTGTGTTCTTAAGCATCAAACAGCCTTAAAAATATTTATATCGTTTAATAAAATTAAATTTTAAAATCTCGACAAAATATAGAATAATTTATACCCTCCAATAATGACCTAAATCAATTCAAACGAATTATATAAAAGAAAAAGAAATTTAGGCATTTAATATCAGCAGTGCCAAAAATATATTTTCACTTAGAAATTGTTAGGAAAACAGAACTCAGATATCACCATAAAATTCTTTATAATTTAATTTAACATTTAAGATAATATTATATTATCAAGATTTTTTTAATGAATTATGAATATTCTTTAATTCAAAATAAAATTAGCTATTTAGAATTCAAAATTAAAAAAAACTTATTGATCAAGGGAAAATTTGAGGGGCAGATTCTAAACCATATATAACAATCCTTTAGTATTTAGTTAAACCTACATTAAATGTCTAACTTGGCTTATTTTTAAGCGAAAAAGAAAAAAATTATAATTGCTAGATAATTCTTACGGTTGAATAAACTTTATTTTTTTACTCGTTTATAATAGAATTATACATATTTTTGAAAATAAACTGCTCTACCTCCTACATTGTAAAATAATATTTTCTATTTAAAGCTAAATGTCAAAAATTAAAGTTGATATCACTGTTAAAAGGTTGGGGAATTAAAAGGGTAAAATCTCTGTTGATTATAAATTTTAGGTTAAATTTAAGATCATTTTAATTAATTTATAATGATCGCAACTATCTTCACCTTAACTTAAGAATGTATTTAGATAAACAAAAAACACTTGTTTTTAATTTAAATTAATTCTTTTAGGAGACAATTCTAGAATTGTCTGTAATTTATAATTGGCTTTTCGTAAACTTATACTCATTAATCCAGCTTAGAATTATGTTTTTTAACTAATACCTATTGTTCCAGTCCCTAAGTATCCAAGAGCTTGATTAATCTATTGAATTGTTTATAGCTATTAGTATCAATTAGAATTGCTAATTGAAGATATTTTACTTATAAATATTTATGAAAAAATTAACTTTACTTTCTAATTAATTTAAAATAACAATATTTTAACATATTTTGGTAATGGCCCCCTGGGGTGCCGCTAAAATATTTTTCTCTAATTTTCATAAAATGACCTAAAATGATTATAACATCAATTTAATATGATATAACTTATAAATAAGGTCTGAAATAACCTTTTTAAGGAATACATCGACACCCAAATCAGAGTAACATTCCACATTAACATCTTAAAAGACATTAATTTTTGAATAAATATTATTTTTTTTCTTATAAATTTAATGTCTTAAATATTATGATTTCACTGATTCAATAACTCATAAAATGATTAACTATTATTAGAGCTTCTAATATAATGATTCAGTTATAAATCATCTATCTGGTAGCATTAATTAAAGCTCTATCAATTTATTTTAACAGTAAATCATTTTATGAGTTATTGAATCAGTGAAATCATAATATTTAAGACATTAAATTTATAAGAAAAAAAATAATATTTATTCAAAAATTAATGTCTTTTAAGATGTTAATGTGGAATGTTACTCTGATTTGGGTGTCGATGTATTCCTTAAAAAGGTTATTTCAGACCTTATTTATAAGTTATATCATATTAAATTGATGTTATAATCATTTTAGGTCATTTTATGAAAATTAGAGAAAAATATTTTAGCGGCACCCCAGGGGGCCATTCCCATATTTTGTCTGATGAGTCGAGTAGAATAAAAAGTGAATACTTAACAGCACCATTTAATAGAAAAGTTGAGTTTTGAATTATGAAAAATGAATCGCTTTTCGCAATTCCTATACCCCCTTCAGTCGCAAAGTTTTATTGAAACCAGCAATTATTAAAGAGAATGCTACTGCTAAATTTAAATAAATTTTAAGTGTTTGTGATTAAATTAATAATTTAAAAAAATTGAGTGTAGAATATGCTACCTGATTTACCATAATTCAAGAAAAATCTGGAATTGTTAAATATTAAAAAATAAAATTTTAATGTTAAATACAGCAGTTGACTCCTTAAAATCTTAAAAAAGTATACCGCCTCTTCCATTTGAATAAGTTTTATTAAAAGTAGAATTTTAGATATTCAAAGCAGTATTTGGAGACATTTGCTTGATAAATGCTGTGCTTTTAGGATTATTATTCATAAACTTGCAGTTTATAAATTCTACTCTAGCTGGATTAAACCTTAAAGAATTTTGTTAATTTTTTATATTTGGATTTTAAATTTTTATTAATAGTACGATATGAATGGTTTAATCAACAGCTTAAGACAAAAATAAATAATTTTGTCTCTATAAATAAAAATAAAAATTTAAACTAGAATATCTTATCTCATTACTTATAAGCTACGTAATTTTTATACAACTTTAATAATTAATACATAGCATTAATTACAATTATAAAGCTTTCACAATAATTCTTATAGTTTAATTATACTGCAATCCTATATTGCTTGTCTTAAGAGTTATACCTGCTTAGTAATTAGACTTAAATGTTGTATTAATAATCTTAAATTTTTATAATTTTTCTTACTAAAATATTAATCTACACTCCCTCAATTGAGTTCTGTCCACATTATAGTAAATCTCCTGTAATTCCTTAGATGCTATTGAATTCAAAGAAAGAATTTTCTATACTAATAATTGCTTAGTCCTAAAATGTAAAACTAGATATTGAAATTATAACAGCATCTCTTGCTAAATTGTTATTTATGAATCTTGTGTCAATCAATTTAAACTAGAAATTAGCTGATAAAGTTACTGGATTTATTTCAAATATTTTTGATTAAAATTTGAAATAAAATTATATAATTAATCAGTAAAAATAGTATAAAAATCTTGAATATAGAATAAAATTAAATACAAAGAAATACTTATTAAACTTGCTTTATATATTTTTATAATTATTTATTTGACATATGTCTAATACAGAATAAAATTATATATTATTGTTGAATTAATTATAAAATTATATATATATTTTTGCTGCTTGAGCCAATTAGATATATTAATATTTTTAATTTATAACTCTAAATATATTTATTAATATCAGTAAATTAAAATAAAGTTAGCTTTTAATCAAAATGAAGTTTAATTTATTCCTCATTTTAAACATGAGTAATTTTAAAACAATTTACTAATAAAAGTATCAAATCTTTAAATATAAAAAATTTCATTGTATAAAATAGATTACTTCTCTTAAATATAAAACAGTGAATAATTTAACTTTTTTTTTAAGAAAAAAGTAATTTGATAAATATAAAGAAATTTAAATAAAAATAATTAAAACTATAATTATAAATTATTAATATAATAAAAATGGGGGCAAGTTGAAAAATTATAATATTTATCACTTGCTCCCATTTCAATATAATAAAATATAAATCAAACAATTTTATTAAAAATAATTATAATAATGTTTAGAGAATGACTTATTAATAATATGTATGTATTTTAAGTATAAATCTATTTCCAATTTTGTATCTATTTTGACTGAATATTTACGCTAGGGACTGATGTTGTAGGCCGCCCCTGTATAAAGCCATTAAATGACATAAAACTTATTTCTGAGTATTAATACGTAACGTTAAATTTAAAGAAAATAAATGTTAATAATAATAATTATGGTTTCTAAGAACCGAGTTTTATTGTGAAGTGTACATTTGATCTATTTTTAGTATTGTAGTCTTTTACATTTGTGAATCTGAATAATGAAATTCCTCAAATATAGTATTCTCTATTATAATAAAAGCACATATTCTAAATAAATTAATATTTTATATCAAAGTTTGGATATTAGAAAGCTAATTAAGTTTTGTATAACGTATCACTATTTAATTAAAAAATTAAAGCATGGTCCTGTTGTCATCATTTATAAAATTAAGCTTGGTAAAATTAGAAGGCTTAAAAATTTCCAAATTTATTTCCTTCAAAAAGATAAATCAAATAAGATAAAGTGATAAATCTGGCATCTTGATTATTTCAGACAGTTTTTTTTATAAAAAATCTTATTTAAAAAAATTAACTTTTTTAGTATAGTAGTGATCAATTTATCACTCTTTGAAGTTACAAAATTTTGATATATTCGCCATATTTTGTTACTAAATTATGTAAAACCTCTTTCTATTTACTACTTATAGAACCAAACCCAACTAAAAAACAAATTAATTTAAGAAAATTAGCTAATATATTTCTTTTTCTTTTGAAAAAGAGTACTACATAGAGATACCTCTCCCATCTCAGTTTATTTTTAATATTATCAATGTTTGTATTTGATAGATTCCAATATAATGATTACCAGAGTATAAGCCTAAATTAAAGTTTATAAATTAGATTTTTATTAAAACTTACTTTCATTTTTAAAAACTGAATTAGATATTTAAAATAGCTTGATAGGGCTACTTTATTATATCAACTAATATCCTCTAATTTAGTTATTTGCAAAGTATAGGTTGTTTAGCTATATAAATTAAAGTTTGTATAATATAATTAATATAGTGGCATAAGTTAAAGCAGATGACCCTCTGAATATACAATTAGAACTGAGTTCATTCATAACTAAAGAAAAAATATATTTTAAATAAATAGTCTTACTAGTGTTATTGATTAGTTTAAAATCATCCATAAAAGTGTAAGGAGTGATGCCAATTAAAAGCATAATTCTGGTTACTGTAACTGAATTAATGAAAGTAAATTAGCTCAATAAAATTACTCCTGCACCGCTTATAAAAAAATGGACCTAATTTTAGTTCAATTAAGTTATGTTATTTGTTGTAAAGTTTTTAATTGTCATTAAAGCCTGATTTTCAATAAATTTAATTTCTTAGAATAATATAAGATTGCAATTAATGTACCCAAATTAAATTTATGAACTCATATGCTAGAATGTTATGTTTTCAAAATACACAATGGCAGTTCTCTTCAAATTATCAGATTTCATTCCAACAAGAAAAGTCAATTATATTTATTTATCGAGGCTTGGAGATTCTTCTGTCACAACTAAATTTGTAATTTTGATAACTTTTGTTATAAGATCAGTTCTAATAGCACACAAGTTCGTCGAATCAATTGTCATGATTGAATTTGACAAATCAGTCATTCTCATGTGTGTTTTAAAAAGAATGTTATTCATTGTTACATTGAATAGTGTAGTTATGTAAATCAGGTTTTGCTAGGCACTCAAGTATCTATCGCCTCTTAATGTGAAATTTTCAAATATAATATCTCCCCACAATTAATTCTAAGATAGAATTGTGCAGTCTGAAGTTAAAATGATTCCTTCGTTAATAAACTCAGTCCTAACAATAGTATTTCTGAAAATTATATTCATCGGCGTCTAACTTTTCATTACTTTACCGTAAACATTGATGTGAACTCTCTAAAAATATTAGTTTTATTGATGTGTTTAACTTACATCAAACTCAACTACTCTTTGTTAGATGTCATAGAAATAAAATAATCTTAATGCATCATTTTCTGCTTTTAAGTTATCTAAATACATTAATTAAAGTTAAATTTTACTTTTTAAATGAACATTTTGAAATTTAACTGAGCTCCTCACGATAAGAATTTCTGCCTGGTATCTCAAATTGCTAAATTCTAAACCTTAAAACCCTTGAGAAAAATTATAAGGGTTTTCTATTAGACAAGGATAATTTGAAGATTAGGGGTTCCTTTAAATTTGTTACATTTGTTTTATGGAAATGTGTTAAATATTCGTAGGTTGAAATATCTTTGCCTTTAGTTAATTTCTATAAAAGGTTAGTGCTTTTTACTTATTTTTTTTGCTTTGTTTTTATCTCATAAAAGTTACTTTAAAAATAAAGTCTTTAATAATTGATTGACACTTATTTTCGCACTTAATATTACTCTCTAAAATTATTGGACATTTATATAAATCGCTTAATTAATATCGGAGTTTGATTCAGCAAATGAAAACGCTATTTCTTCTGTAAATACAGCTTTTAAATTAAAAAGTACCCCCCATTAATAGATTTAAATTCAATATATTTTAATTAATTATTTAAAATGAAAATAAATTTGCTTTGAAGATATTGAAACTTTCTTAAATTATTATAAACTTAGTATCCCATCTTTAAATCATTGTTTCAAAAGGTTAATATAATATTCAATATATAAAAAGAATAAATTTTATGAACTATATAGCACAAATAAACATTAAAATTATATCAGAATTCTTAAAGAAATTATAAAAAAAACTCAATTCTAAAAATCATATATTATAAAATAAAAGCAAATAAAATACTTTTTTCCATTAAATTATATTGTTAGAATATTATCGCTGGTTAATGTAAATTAATGTCTGAAATTATTCCTGTTTTATCATATGTTCTATATTTAATTACTTTAATTATATAATTTATTACCTAATCGTGAGATTATCTACGTTTAATATAAAAATCTATTAGCTGAAGGATTAAATGTAATTAGTGGTATTCTCCTAGATGTTATTAAAAAATTAAGAAAAATTTACAATTAAATCTTCTAAATAATATGCAAGAAGTTTATTAAGAAATAAAATCAATTAAAATTCTGACTAATATTAGCAAAATACTTAATAATAATAATTGTAATTGGATTTCTGCTGAATTAAGGGAAATAATTAAATATCTCGATTAGAGGTGTCTTGAGTTATTTATAGGGATATTCCAAAGTACCGAGTTCTAATTACTTTTATGAAGTTGGATCCACATACAAATCAAAAGCTAAAATTTACAATTATTAGTAAATGAAAAATTAATTTGAATGTATTAAATTTATATAAGTGAATTATTATGATAAATATATCCATTTAAACATAAATAATTTTATTGACTAAAACCGAAAGTATATTTTAATTATAGAATAGTAACTTCTTATAATTTATTTAATTCCCTCTACTTGAAAATTTGAACATTTTAATAAATAATTCTTATGTAATTTTGAATAAAACACTATTTAGAAATATAAATTCAAAACACTAGTTAATGGGAATATATAAGGACCACATATAAGTGAAATTAATATATAAATAAAATAATTAAATTTCTCTAAAATTTTCATACAAACATATGAAACCTTATTTTAATTTGAACAATAAAATATCATACCTAAGTTAGAAAATATGAAATTATTTTACTCGTATAAATATTTTAATTAAGGAAAAATATTTAATAGTCCAATGAGATAATAAGATTAAAAATGTTTGAATGACATTTTAGAGAATTTTTTAATTTAAATATTCAATTTACTTTTTATTGAGGTCCTTATATATTCCCATTAACTCGATAAAAATTGCTTTGTTCATTTATTAAATTTTAAATGTCTTTATATTAAAATTAAAGAAATAAAAATAAATATAAATAATTTATAATCTGGTGATAATTCCTCTAAATCCTTACTTCTACAATACTTAAACTATTTTGGGATTTGGCTCTAATTTAATTTTAAACAAAATTAAACATAAACTATTTAACACTTAATTAAAAATTTCCAAGAAAAATTATATTAATTTTTATATTTAATTCTTGTTAGTAACTTCTAATGTCCCAGGTGGACAAGTATCTAGACATTCAAATTTTTATAAATCATAGAACTAGTTGGGATCATCACAGCCAATGCACTTAAAACCCCTTAGGTCATTTTCTGATTCTACACAGATTCCTGAGTTGCAATTACATTCTATAAAAAGTTATTTGAAAAACTTGTAAAAAATATTGAAAAAGTTTAAATATAATGCAACCTTCATATCAAATACTCAATATATTGATAAGATTATATCAATTTTAAATAGAAAAAAGTTAAAATTAGATTATAAAATGTTTAAGAACACTTACAAGTGCATTAATTTGAAGTTAAAATTTCCTATTGAGTTGTAAAATTACCCTGATTAACCTAAATAGCAATTAGCAAATAAGAGTGAGTGTTAAATATAAAAACGATTTTGATAAATTATTTTATTAAATTAATAATAATTTTTTTTCTGAATAAATATTGTTTTAGACATAATAAACAATTCAATCATATATAATATATTTTGAAACAAATTATAAAGATAATAACATTTTATAAGCATATAACTTTTTTTCCAAACATATAAAGCTTCATAGAATATTTGAAAAATCGTTTATATATCCCCTTAAATATACTTTTCTTACTATGCTTGGTTTAAGGTATTCATTTAGAGAGCAAAAATTGCAAGATTCAACTTAAATAATTCCTAATTTTACATTTACTTAAATTTAAAAGATATTAACTTACGAGGTAAAATAATTATAAGATAATTATTTTAAAAATAAAGCAAAGGGAAAATCTTAATAAAAATATATCAATTTCATAACATAAATCAAAAAATATAATGAATTAAAAATAAAATTTTTAGATTGTATTACAAAAAAAAATGTTTAATAATTAAAAAAACATAAGTTTTTAGTGTTTTTCAATTAAAACAATTATTTTTTAAAAAATAAGAAGATTCTAAAAACGTTATTTAGAATCAATCAATTTATAATATGTATTTTTTAAATATTTATCTGATATTTAACTATTATTTAAGGTGATTATTTTTGTGTTTAAATTAAAGTAGAATCAGTTATCCTTTAATTTTTAAGAATCATATTTGGAAGAGCGCATGAATTGCAAAAATCTGAATTGATGCATGTTCCACATTTTAATGGGCAATCTATATTTTTAAACTTAAATGTATTTACATTAGCAGGTAGTTGTCAAATGAAAAAAATATTAATTAAGTATAATATTTTATATATATATATTGTTAAAGTCAAAGGATCTAAAAATTGATTCTATAAACAGGTTTCCTAAGCTTAAAATGAGTGAAAAGTAGTTGCAAACAGAGCTAAATATATTAATGTCCTTATCAAGTTAATGTTTATAAATGGATTATAGTAGTGGAAATTATAGAATGCTTTTCCCATTTCAGTTTAGCTAATTATTCTTGTTTTTTAATTATATTATTTTTTAAGTTTTTACATTTAAATTTAACATTGACTCATTGCTTATGTCTGTTTAGATAAAATTAATTTAAATTTAAATTCTAAAAGTTTATCGATTAATATTTCAATCAATATTTGAGATATTATTCAACTTGTTATTTAAGTTTGACTTCAAGTATATCCAATGGTATCAGCACTAGCATATTTTCAATGTCAAGCAGTCTTTTCTTAATTCTTTAATATATTATATATCCACTAATCATTCCTACGATAGTAGTAAAAGTTATAAAAAGTGCGAATGCCATGATATATTCACTTTTTGCATTTCCAAAGTATTTCTTGGATTCTAATTCTATGGTCTTTTGGGCGGCATCGTTGGCATACGGAAGCATTGAAAGTATAAGATCTGAACATTTCTAGAATTGGATTGAATCTAATAATTCAAAAGCTAGTTTTTTAGTGTATGTCCCGCTTCTCGCGTAATTTTCAAGCTTTAAATCTACTTGATAAATAAACTGTGTCAAGTATTGAACTTATTTAAATGTAAAAATTACTTTTGTAATTTTAATTGAACGAAGCTAGTTAAGCCATTTTGAAGAATGCCATCAAATACACTGAGACAGAAATCAGCTAAATTTTCGTCAAGGTTTTCTGGTAACAATGGATTCCTAAATGTCAAATTACACAGGCTGCTTGTCTCGAAACCATTTAACAATTCTTTTGCATTTGAAAGATAGCTTGGAATATCTTTCCTTAAATCGTTTATTCCTTCTTCATTTTCTGAACATGTTTAAAAGTAATAGTCCATCGAGTTTTTAACATTTCAAACTAAAATTATTATTTTAATAGAGTTTTCAAACTAAAACGAGTCAGTATCTGGGTGATAAACTCTTATGAATATGTCATAATTTCGAATAATTCCCTCTCTCATATAAACTATGTAGTTATACATGCACTCTTCTCTTAAGAAATATTTTCTCAGATGAAATGTAGAATCTTTGTAGTTTGAGAAAACAGTTTGACTTTAGAAGTATGAGGTTATTAGAGCTGTATTCAAAAATGCTCCAATACATAGTATAAAAATGAAAGCTTTGATTTTCTTAGCAAATGTATCTCTCATAATTTTCTTCTCAAAATTTGCTGAGAGGTTATAAAAATACTTTAAAAATTATTACTCTCTTTTGGATCTACTTTTAAATTTGCCTTTTACTTGCCAGACCTTACTATCTTTTTCTACTTATTAGATGACCCATCGCTGTGTGATGAGCCTAAACTAAGCTCTGATTAAAATATTCCATTCTATAGATCTCTTATTTATGGGTTAATCGCTACACTGCTGTCTTTAGCTTTCATTAGTTTAACTCCTTTGTTTTTATTTTTCTTTGATTATTTTTAGAAAACTGAAGCAATTTTATTCTTTTTTTCTTTGTTATCACTTTCTAAACTTAGAAAACTGGGTTTCTGCATATTGTTTTCTGACACTTCCTGGCTTATACTAAACTCGTTGTCTTCATCGTTTTCATCAAAATTTATGTTTATTTTTTAACTTTATTCAATTAGTTATTCTTACTTTTATCTTTCTTAGTGTATTATCACTGCTAATCTATTTGCTTAAGAAATTATAAACTAAAATATTATTCTAATTACTCCCATAAATGTAATTAATTATTTTATATTATTAAAATACATAGTTGAAAACATATAGGGTAAATAACTTTTGAAAATAATATTCGAAAAAGAGTAAATGGTTTTAGCTTGATTTTAATCTAAGTAAGTAGGTCCCTATTCCTCTTGATTATGACTATAAAAAGTATTCTTAAATTTAACTGCTTGCAATAGCTAAGAATCTATAATTATTGGTGTCAGCTGATTGAAATACCCCATTACATTTTAATGTCTATTGATAAGTTTTGAAATATAAGGGAAAATCATGAGAGCTAGGGAAGAAATAACTGCTATACAAACGAAAACAGCTATATTAAGTGCATCTAGAGAATGATCAGATTACTAATCACTAATTTCCATTAGCATAAAAAGTTATTAATTTCCCAATTCTCCCAAACCAAAGAGCCCATTTTCTGAGATATAGTAGAGTGTCTGCTACAACTGAGATAGCTTTAAAGAATCATTCTTTACTGAGTTAATTGGCTTCTAGTAAGTGGTAAATAATAATAACTAAATAATAACATTTATATCAGGCTTTTCTGCGACAACGATGTCTATGTCAACATAATCTGAGTAAGTGGTAAACAAGTCAACTGCATGCTTGAATGACACATTTTAATAATAAACATTGCCACCCTCTGAAATGAACTTTAAATTATCGAATCTAAGATTAAATATGCTGTATTCATCATTATTCATGATGAAATTATTTAACAGTTCCTAGTATTCAATCATAGTTTGTAAATTTTCATGTATATTTTCCTAGTAAAAATCTGTCCTTGAAACCCCAGGCATCAATATTTCACTTTTATTTAAGTTCTTAAGATCAAAAGAGATAGAGTGCATCATTTTAACGTCCAATACGATTGATCTAATATGAGCATTTCTTTGAGATATGTATACAAGAGCATCTATTCTATCAAGAATTTTTGAATGTTTTTCAATGAAAGAAGCTAAATTGTAAATACTAATTATCCAATATACTAGCAAAAGCAAAATGAAGAAAAACAGATTAATCCTAATTATTCGTGGAACTTTATAAATATATTTTAATAAATTAAGGCAAGAACTCTAACTTAAAAGAGGTGACTCTTTGCATACTAGGAAGCGAATTTGCTGTTGTTTGAAGAAGAAGTACTGCTCATTGAACTCATAGAAGCAATTTAATCTTCTTCATTGCTTTCTTCCTAATTAAAATCAAACTCAGGTGACATGGTGCCTTGCAATATCTATGAAGTCATTGTTTTTAGATCATTATGTTTGAATTAAACTCGTATTAAATAATTTTTTTATGATAAGGGCAATGTTTTTATTTGATTTTTGAATTTAAGAGTTTTAGTTAAAAAATAAATCTATGGAATTTTTAAGATAAAGTGGCTTTAAATGCATTATCTCTCTATTGTTTTTTCATAGAAAAATTTCCAATTGAAGCTCGTTATGTAATATCATACTCTGGATGTTTGAAAAGAGGGAGTAGTATAATCTTTTGAATTTGCTTCACATCCCCATTTCCATATCGAATACTTTGTTAAAAGTATGTCATCAAGCATTATATTCCATTTTCAGTACCGAAGTCATTTGTAAATTTCTCGTATTAACCTACTTTCACGATTTTATTTACTATATTCTTATGATCATTTGCCCTTATCTAATCTGAAATTCCATACTCAAACAAAATATTGTCAAAATCATGGATGAATGATTATAACTAAATCTTTTTGCCTCTCAGTTCCTCATACTCCTCCCACTCCTCCAGAGTCATTTTGACTAGTTTAAGGAAGCTCTCAGATGTATCAAAAACTACTCCGTGCTTGTCTGCAATGAAATTAAATTCATTTTATAGTTTAAATGAGCAGCATAAAATCTTGAGAGAGCATCTTGTTTGTTTCATCTAAAAATAAATTCATCTAGTCAAATTTCTCAACTAAACCTACAAATGTATAGCCAAACTTTTAATTGAAACTGAAATTTATGACTATCTTAATCGGCAGTATGTATCCATCCGAATTTTTTCCAAATAATACTCTATGGGAGTTTAGCATCTCTGAATGGCCTTTCGTAAAAAAATCTCTTACGAGATGGTCGTGAAAAGAAATAATGCTGAAAGGTATTATATTGTTAATATTCAAACCTAGCACCTATAACAAAAAAATATTCCTTAATTGAAATTAAGTATTAATTAATACCTTAAACTTTGCCAAATTTCTCTATTTTTATTTTAAATTGTATTAAGCACTGTTTGTTAGTTTTATTATTAATATAGTATATTCAAAATGGGGAAATTGTAAAAATAAAATTCAAATTTAAATTTAATTAATAAAAACAGCCACTAATTTGCATGAGGTTTAAATAGAATTAGATATAGTAAGTATCCAAAAATGTATGTATGTAATGGCCGTTACTATGAACCAACTTCAAGAAAGGTTGGAGAGTTCGAATCCTGCTTTGGAATTTCTTTTATTTTTGAGTTCCAATATTATTTTTAATTAATTTTAAAACAAAAATAAATTCCAATACAGGATTCGAACTTTCCAACTTTTCATGAAGTTTGTGCATAGTAACGGCCATTACATACATAAATTTTTGGATACTTACTATATCAAATTCTATATAAACCTCATGCAAATTAGTGGCTGTTTTTATTAATTAAATATAAATTTGAATTTTATTTTTACAATTTCCCCATTTTGAATATACTATATTAATAGTAATTTTTTAAAATGACTTTGATAAATTATAAAACTATTATTCTATTGAGTAATAAAAATAGAACTTATTTAAATCTCTGTAAATTAAAGGCAATAAAAATTTTCAATAGCAATTGTTAAATCCCTTTTGTTAGATTGGGGTTCTAAATTTATAATCTTAACTTATCTTAAAAATGTCACAAAATGCCTTATTAGCGTTCATAAACTCCCACGTTTTTTTATTTCTTCCCCATGCATCAATAATAAATATGCCTGCATCAATTTCAATATGTCTATTATGCATATTTTTCTTATTTAAAGCATTTATCTAATTATTCTTAAGATTGTTTAAGATCATATTCATCTCTAAAGGATCATTTAGTATTTGTTATTGATAAAGTGCATAAATTTAGAATTTTTTATTGTCTTTTTTGAAATTGGGATCATCATCAAATTTTTGCATTAAAACTTTTTATTTTTAGAGTATTTATGAAATATATGATCCTCTTTAATAAAACTCAAATGGTGAGATTAAAATTATTTTTATTAAA
>ARYC01021607.1:0-27019 GCA_000711775.1 Oxytricha trifallax
TCATAAAATGATTAACTATTATTAGAGCTTCTAATATAATGATTCAGTTATAAATCATCTATCTGGTAGTATTAATTAAAGCTCTATCAAGTTATTTTAACAGTTAATCATTTTATGAGTTATTTAATTAGTGAAATCATAACATTTGAGACATTAAATTTATAAGAAAAAAATAATATTTATTCAAAATTAATGTCTTTTATGATGTTAATGTGGAATGTTACTCTGATTCGGGTTTCGATGTACTCCTTGAAAAGGTTATTCCAGACCTTATTTATAAGTTATATCATGTTATATTGATGTTATAATCATTTTTAGGTCATTTTATGAAAATTAGAAAAATAATTTTAGCGGCACACCCCAGGGGGCCATTACCCCAATATTGTCTGATGAGTCGAGTAGAATAAAAAGTGAATACTTAACAGCACCATTTAATAGAAAAGTTGAGTTTTGAATTATGAAAAATGAATCGCTTTTCGCAATTCCTATACCCCCTTCAGTCGCAAAGTTTTATTGAAACCAGCAATTATTAAAGAGAATGCTACTGCTAAATTTAAATAAATTTTAAGTGTTTGTGATTAAATTAATAATTTAAAAAAATTGAGTGTAGAATATGCTACCTGATTTACCATAATTCAAGAAAAATCTGGAATTGTTAAATATTAAAAAATAAAATTTTAATGTTAAATACAGCAGTTGACTCCTTAAAATCTTAAAAAAGTATACCGCCTCTTCCATTTGAATAAGTTTTATTAAAAGTAGAATTTTAGATATTCAAAGCAGTATTTGGAGACATTTGCTTGATAAATGCTGTGCTTTTAGGATTATTATTCATAAACTTGCAGTTTATAAATTCTACTCTAGCTGGATTAAACCTTAAAGAATTTTGTTAATTTTTTATATTTGGATTTTAAATTTTTATTAATAGTACGATATGAATGGTTTAATCAACAGCTTAAGACAAAAATAAATAATTTTGTCTCTATAAATAAAAATAAAAATTTAAACTAGAATATCTTATCTCATTACTTATAAGCTACGTAATTTTTATACAACTTTAATAATTAATACATAGCATTAATTACAATTATAAAGCTTTCACAATAATTCTTATAGTTTAATTATACTGCAATCCTATATTGCTTGTCTTAAGAGTTATACCTGCTTAGTAATTAGACTTAAATGTTGTATTAATAATCTTAAATTTTTATAATTTTTCTTACTAAAATATTAATCTACACTCCCTCAATTGAGTTCTGTCCACATTATAGTAAATCTCCTGTAATTCCTTAGATGCTATTGAATTCAAAGAAAGAATTTTCTATACTAATAATTGCTTAGTCCTAAAATGTAAAACTAGATATTGAAATTATAACAGCATCTCTTGCTAAATTGTTATTTATGAATCTTGTGTCAATCAATTTAAACTAGAAATTAGCTGATAAAGTTACTGGATTTATTTCAAATATTTTTGATTAAAATTTGAAATAAAATTATATAATTAATCAGTAAAAATAGTATAAAAATCTTGAATATAGAATAAAATTAAATACAAAGAAATACTTATTAAACTTGCTTTATATATTTTTATAATTATTTATTTGACATATGTCTAATACAGAATAAAATTATATATTATTGTTGAATTAATTATAAAATTATATATATATTTTTGCTGCTTGAGCCAATTAGATATATTAATATTTTTAATTTATAACTCTAAATATTTATTAATATCAGTAAATTAAAATAAAGTTAGCTTTTAATCAAAATGAAGTTTAATTTATTCCTCATTTTAAACATGAGTAATTTTAAAACAATTTACTAATAAAAGTATCAAATCTTTAAATATAAAAAATTTCATTGTATAAAATAGATTACTTCTCTTAAATATAAAACAGTGAATAATTTAACTTTTTTTTTAAGAAAAAAGTAATTTGATAAATATAAAGAAATTTAAATAAAAATAATTAAAACTATAATTATAAATTATTAATATAATAAAAATGGGGGCAAGTTGAAAAATTATAATATTTATCACTTGCTCCCATTTCAATATAATAAAATATAAATCAAACAATTTTATTAAAAATAATTATAATAATGTTTAGAGAATGACTTATTAATAATATGTATGTATTTTAAGTATAAATCTATTTCCAATTTTGTATCTATTTTGACTGAATATTTACGCTAGGGACTGATGTTGTAGGCCGCCCCTGTATAAAGCCATTAAATGACATAAAACTTATTTCTGAGTATTAATACGTAACGTTAAATTTAAAGAAAATAAATGTTAATAATAATAATTATGGTTTCTAAGAACCGAGTTTTATTGTGAAGTGTACATTTGATCTATTTTTAGTATTGTAGTCTTTTACATTTGTGAATCTGAATAATGAAATTCCTCAAATATAGTATTCTCTATTATAATAAAAGCACATATTCTAAATAAATTAATATTTTATATCAAAGTTTGGATATTAGAAAGCTAATTAAGTTTTGTATAACGTATCACTATTTAATTAAAAAATTAAAGCATGGTCCTGTTGTCATCATTTATAAAATTAAGCTTGGTAAAATTAGAAGGCTTAAAAATTTCCAAATTTATTTCCTTCAAAAAGATAAATCAAATAAGATAAAGTGATAAATCTGGCATCTTGATTATTTCAGACAGTTTTTTTTATAAAAAATCTTATTTAAAAAAATTAACTTTTTTAGTATAGTAGTGATCAATTTATCACTCTTTGAAGTTACAAAATTTTGATATATTCGCCATATTTTGTTACTAAATTATGTAAAACCTCTTTCTATTTACTACTTATAGAACCAAACCCAACTAAAAAACAAATTAATTTAAGAAAATTAGCTAATATATTTCTTTTTCTTTTGAAAAAGAGTACTACATAGAGATACCTCTCCCATCTCAGTTTATTTTTAATATTATCAATGTTTGTATTTGATAGATTCCAATATAATGATTACCAGAGTATAAGCCTAAATTAAAGTTTATAAATTAGATTTTTATTAAAACTTACTTTCATTTTTAAAAACTGAATTAGATATTTAAAATAGCTTGATAGGGCTACTTTATTATATCAACTAATATCCTCTAATTTAGTTATTTGCAAAGTATAGGTTGTTTAGCTATATAAATTAAAGTTTGTATAATATAATTAATATAGTGGCATAAGTTAAAGCAGATGACCCTCTGAATATACAATTAGAACTGAGTTCATTCATAACTAAAGAAAAAATATATTTTAAATAAATAGTCTTACTAGTGTTATTGATTAGTTTAAAATCATCCATAAAAGTGTAAGGAGTGATGCCAATTAAAAGCATAATTCTGGTTACTGTAACTGAATTAATGAAAGTAAATTAGCTCAATAAAATTACTCCTGCACCGCTTATAAAAAAATGGACCTAATTTTAGTTCAATTAAGTTATGTTATTTGTTGTAAAGTTTTTAATTGTCATTAAAGCCTGATTTTCAATAAATTTAATTTCTTAGAATAATATAAGATTGCAATTAATGTACCCAAATTAAATTTATGAACTCATATGCTAGAATGTTATGTTTTCAAAATACACAATGGCAGTTCTCTTCAAATTATCAGATTTCATTCCAACAAGAAAAGTCAATTATATTTATTTATCGAGGCTTGGAGATTCTTCTGTCACAACTAAATTTGTAATTTTGATAACTTTTGTTATAAGATCAGTTCTAATAGCACACAAGTTCGTCGAATCAATTGTCATGATTGAATTTGACAAATCAGTCATTCTCATGTGTGTTTTAAAAAGAATGTTATTCATTGTTACATTGAATAGTGTAGTTATGTAAATCAGGTTTTGCTAGGCACTCAAGTATCTATCGCCTCTTAATGTGAAATTTTCAAATATAATATCTCCCCACAATTAATTCTAAGATAGAATTGTGCAGTCTGAAGTTAAAATGATTCCTTCGTTAATAAACTCAGTCCTAACAATAGTATTTCTGAAAATTATATTCATCGGCGTCTAACTTTTCATTACTTTACCGTAAACATTGATGTGAACTCTCTAAAAATATTAGTTTTATTGATGTGTTTAACTTACATCAAACTCAACTACTCTTTGTTAGATGTCATAGAAATAAAATAATCTTAATGCATCATTTTCTGCTTTTAAGTTATCTAAATACATTAATTAAAGTTAAATTTTACTTTTTAAATGAACATTTTGAAATTTAACTGAGCTCCTCACGATAAGAATTTCTGCCTGGTATCTCAAATTGCTAAATTCTAAACCTTAAAACCCTTGAGAAAAATTATAAGGGTTTTCTATTAGACAAGGATAATTTGAAGATTAGGGGTTCCTTTAAATTTGTTACATTTGTTTTATGGAAATGTGTTAAATATTCGTAGGTTGAAATATCTTTGCCTTTAGTTAATTTCTAATAAAAGGTTAGTGCTTTTTACTTATTTTTTTTGCTTTGTTTTTATCTCATAAAAGTTACTTTAAAAATAAAGTCTTTAATAATTTGATGACACTTATTTTCGCACTTAATATTACTCTCTAAAATTATTGGACATTTATATAAATCGCTTAATTAATATCGGAGTTTGATTCAGCAAATGAAAACGCTATTTCTTCTGTAAATACAGCTTTTAAATTAAAAAGTACCCCCCATTAATAGATTTAAATTCAATATATTTTAATTAATTATTTAAAATGAAAATAAATTTGCTTTGAAGATATTGAAACTTTCTTAAATTATTATAAACTTAGTATCCCATCTTTAAATCATTGTTTCAAAAGGTTAATATAATATTCAATATATAAAAAGAATAAATTTTATGAACTATATAGCACAAATAAACATTAAAATTATATCAGAATTCTTAAAGAAATTATAAAAAAAACTCAATTCTAAAAATCATATATTATAAAATAAAAGCAAATAAAATACTTTTTTCCATTAAATTATATTGTTAGAATATTATCGCTGGTTAATGTAAATTAATGTCTGAAATTATTCCTGTTTTATCATATGTTCTATATTTAATTACTTTAATTATATAATTTATTACCTAATCGTGAGATTATCTACGTTTAATATAAAAATCTATTAGCTGAAGGATTAAATGTAATTAGTGGTATTCTCCTAGATGTTATTAAAAAATTAAGAAAAATTTACAATTAAATCTTCTAAATAATATGCAAGAAGTTTATTAAGAAATAAAATCAATTAAAATTCTGACTAATATTAGCAAAATACTTAATAATAATAATTGTAATTGGATTTCTGCTGAATTAAGGGAAATAATTAAATATCTCGATTAGAGGTGTCTTGAGTTATTTATAGGGATATTCCAAAGTACCGAGTTCTAATTACTTTTATGAAGTTGGATCCACATACAAATCAAAAGCTAAAATTTACAATTATTAGTAAATGAAAAATTAATTTGAATGTATTAAATTTATATAAGTGAATTATTATGATAAATATATCCATTTAAACATAAATAATTTTATTGACTAAAACCGAAAGTATATTTTAATTATAGAATAGTAACTTCTTATAATTTATTTAATTCCCTCTACTTGAAAATTTGAACATTTTAATAAATAATTCTTATGTAATTTTGAATAAAACACTATTTAGAAATATAAATTCAAAACACTAGTTAATGGGAATATATAAGGACCACATATAAGTGAAATTAATATATAAATAAAATAATTAAATTTCTCTAAAATTTTCATACAAACATATGAAACCTTATTTTAATTTGAACAATAAAATATCATACCTAAGTTAGAAAATATGAAATTATTTTACTCGTATAAATATTTTAATTAAGGAAAAATATTTAATAGTCCAATGAGATAATAAGATTAAAAATGTTTGAATGACATTTTAGAGAATTTTTTAATTTAAATATTCAATTTACTTTTTATTGAGGTCCTTATATATTCCCATTAACTCGATAAAAATTGCTTTGTTCATTTATTAAATTTTAAATGTCTTTATATTAAAATTAAAGAAATAAAAATAAATATAAATAATTTATAATCTGGTGATAATTCCTCTAAATCCTTACTTCTACAATACTTAAACTATTTTGGGATTTGGCTCTAATTTAATTTTAAACAAAATTAAACATAAACTATTTAACACTTAATTAAAAATTTCCAAGAAAAATTATATTAATTTTTATATTTAATTCTTGTTAGTAACTTCTAATGTCCCAGGTGGACAAGTATCTAGACATTCAAATTTTTATAAATCATAGAACTAGTTGGGATCATCACAGCCAATGCACTTAAAACCCCTTAGGTCATTTTCTGATTCTACACAGATTCCTGAGTTGCAATTACATTCTATAAAAAGTTATTTGAAAAACTTGTAAAAAATATTGAAAAAGTTTAAATATAATGCAACCTTCATATCAAATACTCAATATATTGATAAGATTATATCAATTTTAAATAGAAAAAAGTTAAAATTAGATTATAAAATGTTTAAGAACACTTACAAGTGCATTAATTTGAAGTTAAAATTTCCTATTGAGTTGTAAAATTACCCTGATTAACCTAAATAGCAATTAGCAAATAAGAGTGAGTGTTAAATATAAAAACGATTTTGATAAATTATTTTATTAAATTAATAATAATTTTTTTTCTGAATAAATATTGTTTTAGACATAATAAACAATTCAATCATATATAATATATTTTGAAACAAATTATAAAGATAATAACATTTTATAAGCATATAACTTTTTTTCCAAACATATAAAGCTTCATAGAATATTTGAAAAATCGTTTATATATCCCCTTAAATATACTTTTCTTACTATGCTTGGTTTAAGGTATTCATTTAGAGAGCAAAAATTGCAAGATTCAACTTAAATAATTCCTAATTTTACATTTACTTAAATTTAAAAGATATTAACTTACGAGGTAAAATAATTATAAGATAATTATTTTAAAAATAAAGCAAAGGGAAAATCTTAATAAAAATATATCAATTTCATAACATAAATCAAAAAATATAATGAATTAAAAATAAAATTTTTAGATTGTATTACAAAAAAAAATGTTTAATAATTAAAAAAACATAAGTTTTTAGTGTTTTTCAATTAAAACAATTATTTTTTAAAAAATAAGAAGATTCTAAAAACGTTATTTAGAATCAATCAATTTATAATATGTATTTTTTAAATATTTATCTGATATTTAACTATTATTTAAGGTGATTATTTTTGTGTTTAAATTAAAGTAGAATCAGTTATCCTTTAATTTTTAAGAATCATATTTGGAAGAGCGCATGAATTGCAAAAATCTGAATTGATGCATGTTCCACATTTTAATGGGCAATCTATATTTTTAAACTTAAATGTATTTACATTAGCAGGTAGTTGTCAAATGAAAAAAATATTAATTAAGTATAATATTTTATATATATATATTGTTAAAGTCAAAGGATCTAAAAATTGATTCTATAAACAGGTTTCCTAAGCTTAAAATGAGTGAAAAGTAGTTGCAAACAGAGCTAAATATATTAATGTCCTTATCAAGTTAATGTTTATAAATGGATTATAGTAGTGGAAATTATAGAATGCTTTTCCCATTTCAGTTTAGCTAATTATTCTTGTTTTTTAATTATATTATTTTTTAAGTTTTTACATTTAAATTTAACATTGACTCATTGCTTATGTCTGTTTAGATAAAATTAATTTAAATTTAAATTCTAAAAGTTTATCGATTAATATTTCAATCAATATTTGAGATATTATTCAACTTGTTATTTAAGTTTGACTTCAAGTATATCCAATGGTATCAGCACTAGCATATTTTCAATGTCAAGCAGTCTTTTCTTAATTCTTTAATATATTATATATCCACTAATCATTCCTACGATAGTAGTAAAAGTTATAAAAAGTGCGAATGCCATGATATATTCACTTTTTGCATTTCCAAAGTATTTCTTGGATTCTAATTCTATGGTCTTTTGGGCGGCATCGTTGGCATACGGAAGCATTGAAAGTATAAGATCTGAACATTTCTAGAATTGGATTGAATCTAATAATTCAAAAGCTAGTTTTTTAGTGTATGTCCCGCTTCTCGCGTAATTTTCAAGCTTTAAATCTACTTGATAAATAAACTGTGTCAAGTATTGAACTTATTTAAATGTAAAAATTACTTTTGTAATTTTAATTGAACGAAGCTAGTTAAGCCATTTTGAAGAATGCCATCAAATACACTGAGACAGAAATCAGCTAAATTTTCGTCAAGGTTTTCTGGTAACAATGGATTCCTAAATGTCAAATTACACAGGCTGCTTGTCTCGAAACCATTTAACAATTCTTTTGCATTTGAAAGATAGCTTGGAATATCTTTCCTTAAATCGTTTATTCCTTCTTCATTTTCTGAACATGTTTAAAAGTAATAGTCCATCGAGTTTTTAACATTTCAAACTAAAATTATTATTTTAATAGAGTTTTCAAACTAAAACGAGTCAGTATCTGGGTGATAAACTCTTATGAATATGTCATAATTTCGAATAATTCCCTCTCTCATATAAACTATGTAGTTATACATGCACTCTTCTCTTAAGAAATATTTTCTCAGATGAAATGTAGAATCTTTGTAGTTTGAGAAAACAGTTTGACTTTAGAAGTATGAGGTTATTAGAGCTGTATTCAAAAATGCTCCAATACATAGTATAAAAATGAAAGCTTTGATTTTCTTAGCAAATGTATCTCTCATAATTTTCTTCTCAAAATTTGCTGAGAGGTTATAAAAATACTTTAAAAATTATTACTCTCTTTTGGATCTACTTTTAAATTTGCCTTTTACTTGCCAGACCTTACTATCTTTTTCTACTTATTAGATGACCCATCGCTGTGTGATGAGCCTAAACTAAGCTCTGATTAAAATATTCCATTCTATAGATCTCTTATTTATGGGTTAATCGCTACACTGCTGTCTTTAGCTTTCATTAGTTTAACTCCTTTGTTTTTATTTTTCTTTGATTATTTTTAGAAAACTGAAGCAATTTTATTCTTTTTTTCTTTGTTATCACTTTCTAAACTTAGAAAACTGGGTTTCTGCATATTGTTTTCTGACACTTCCTGGCTTATACTAAACTCGTTGTCTTCATCGTTTTCATCAAAATTTATGTTTATTTTTTAACTTTATTCAATTAGTTATTCTTACTTTTATCTTTCTTAGTGTATTATCACTGCTAATCTATTTGCTTAAGAAATTATAAACTAAAATATTATTCTAATTACTCCCATAAATGTAATTAATTATTTTATATTATTAAAATACATAGTTGAAAACATATAGGGTAAATAACTTTTGAAAATAATATTCGAAAAAGAGTAAATGGTTTTAGCTTGATTTTAATCTAAGTAAGTAGGTCCCTATTCCTCTTGATTATGACTATAAAAAGTATTCTTAAATTTAACTGCTTGCAATAGCTAAGAATCTATAATTATTGGTGTCAGCTGATTGAAATACCCCATTACATTTTAATGTCTATTGATAAGTTTTGAAATATAAGGGAAAATCATGAGAGCTAGGGAAGAAATAACTGCTATACAAACGAAAACAGCTATATTAAGTGCATCTAGAGAATGATCAGATTACTAATCACTAATTTCCATTAGCATAAAAAGTTATTAATTTCCCAATTCTCCCAAACCAAAGAGCCCATTTTCTGAGATATAGTAGAGTGTCTGCTACAACTGAGATAGCTTTAAAGAATCATTCTTTACTGAGTTAATTGGCTTCTAGTAAGTGGTAAATAATAATAACTAAATAATAACATTTATATCAGGCTTTTCTGCGACAACGATGTCTATGTCAACATAATCTGAGTAAGTGGTAAACAAGTCAACTGCATGCTTGAATGACACATTTTAATAATAAACATTGCCACCCTCTGAAATGAACTTTAAATTATCGAATCTAAGATTAAATATGCTGTATTCATCATTATTCATGATGAAATTATTTAACAGTTCCTAGTATTCAATCATAGTTTGTAAATTTTCATGTATATTTTCCTAGTAAAAATCTGTCCTTGAAACCCCAGGCATCAATATTTCACTTTTATTTAAGTTCTTAAGATCAAAAGAGATAGAGTGCATCATTTTAACGTCCAATACGATTGATCTAATATGAGCATTTCTTTGAGATATGTATACAAGAGCATCTATTCTATCAAGAATTTTTGAATGTTTTTCAATGAAAGAAGCTAAATTGTAAATACTAATTATCCAATATACTAGCAAAAGCAAAATGAAGAAAAACAGATTAATCCTAATTATTCGTGGAACTTTATAAATATATTTTAATAAATTAAGGCAAGAACTCTAACTTAAAAGAGGTGACTCTTTGCATACTAGGAAGCGAATTTGCTGTTGTTTGAAGAAGAAGTACTGCTCATTGAACTCATAGAAGCAATTTAATCTTCTTCATTGCTTTCTTCCTAATTAAAATCAAACTCAGGTGACATGGTGCCTTGCAATATCTATGAAGTCATTGTTTTTAGATCATTATGTTTGAATTAAACTCGTATTAAATAATTTTTTTATGATAAGGGCAATGTTTTTATTTGATTTTTGAATTTAAGAGTTTTAGTTAAAAAATAAATCTATGGAATTTTTAAGATAAAGTGGCTTTAAATGCATTATCTCTCTATTGTTTTTTCATAGAAAAATTTCCAATTGAAGCTCGTTATGTAATATCATACTCTGGATGTTTGAAAAGAGGGAGTAGTATAATCTTTTGAATTTGCTTCACATCCCCATTTCCATATCGAATACTTTGTTAAAAGTATGTCATCAAGCATTATATTCCATTTTCAGTACCGAAGTCATTTGTAAATTTCTCGTATTAACCTACTTTCACGATTTTATTTACTATATTCTTATGATCATTTGCCCTTATCTAATCTGAAATTCCATACTCAAACAAAATATTGTCAAAATCATGGATGAATGATTATAACTAAATCTTTTTGCCTCTCAGTTCCTCATACTCCTCCCACTCCTCCAGAGTCATTTTGACTAGTTTAAGGAAGCTCTCAGATGTATCAAAAACTACTCCGTGCTTGTCTGCAATGAAATTAAATTCATTTTATAGTTTAAATGAGCAGCATAAAATCTTGAGAGAGCATCTTGTTTGTTTCATCTAAAAATAAATTCATCTAGTCAAATTTCTCAACTAAACCTACAAATGTATAGCCAAACTTTTAATTGAAACTGAAATTTATGACTATCTTAATCGGCAGTATGTATCCATCCGAATTTTTTCCAAATAATACTCTATGGGAGTTTAGCATCTCTGAATGGCCTTTCGTAAAAAAATCTCTTACGAGATGGTCGTGAAAAGAAATAATGCTGAAAGGTATTATATTGTTAATATTCAAACCTAGCACCTATAACAAAAAAATATTCCTTAATTGAAATTAAGTATTAATTAATACCTTAAACTTTGCCAAATTTCTCTATTTTTATTTTAAATTGTATTAAGCACTGTTTGTTAGTTTTATTATTAATATAGTATATTCAAAATGGGGAAATTGTAAAAATAAAATTCAAATTTAAATTTAATTAATAAAAACAGCCACTAATTTGCATGAGGTTTAAATAGAATTTGATATAGAAAGTATCCAAAAATGTATGTATGTAATGGCCGTTACTATGAACTAACTTCAAGAAAAGTTGGAAAGTTCGAATCCTGCTTTGGAATTTCTTTTATTTTTGAGTTCCAATATTATTTTTAATTAATTTTAAAACAAAAATAAAAGAAATTCCAAAGCAGGATTCGAACTTTCCAACTTTTCATGAAGTTGGTTCATAGTAACGGCCATTACATACATACATTTTTGGATACTTACTATATCAAATTCTATTTAAACCTCATGCAAATTAGTGGCTGTTTTTATTAATTAAATATAAATTTGAATTTTATTTTTACAATTTCCCCATTTTGAATATACTATATTAATAGTAATTTTTTAAAATGACTTTGATAAATTATAAAACTATTATTCTATTGAGTAATAAAAATAGAACTTATTTAAATCTCTGTAAATTAAAGGCAATAAAAATTTTCAATAGCAATTGTTAAATCCCTTTTGTTAGATTGGGGTTCTAAATTTATAATCTTAACTTATCTTAAAAATGTCACAAAATGCCTTATTAGCGTTCATAAACTCCCACGTTTTTTTATTTCTTCCCCATGCATCAATAATAAATATGCCTGCATCAATTTCAATATGTCTATTATGCATATTTTTCTTATTTAAAGCATTTATCTAATTATTCTTAAGATTGTTTAAGATCATATTCATCTCTAAAGGATCATTTAGTATTTGTTATTGATAAAGTGCATAAATTTAGAATTTTTTATTGTCTTTTTTGAAATTGGGATCATCATCAAATTTTTGCATTAAAACTTTTTATTTTTAGAGTATTTATGAAATATATGATCCTCTTTAATAAAACTCAAATGGTGAGATTAAAATTATTTTTATTAAAAGTGCTCAATAAAAATTATTTGATTTACTATTTAATTTATCTTTGAGATTTCTCGGTGCTTCATTTTAGACCAAAATTCAATAATCGCATCTACACTTTACTCATAATAAGAGTCAAGAGTCATTTATTTATGATTATTTTCTATAAATTTGAAATAATCAGCACTGTCTAGACTTAATTCTTGACCAATTGTAGCCATATTTTAAGTTTTGACATCATTAGTTATTGAGAAAATTTGATTTTACAAGATTTTCTCATTTATTTTAAATTTTATAGTATCGATTAAGGTGTGATTTCTAAGATTTTTAGAGAGTGTCAAGATTTATAGAAGTGTGGTGTAGGACTGCTTCTTACTCATATGCTAAATTTACATAAATCCCCATTGATATGATCCAAAAGCAATCAGTAAAGATAAGCAATTCTAATTCAATTTATAAAAAGTTAATTTTAATTATACTATTTCTATGATTTAATCTATTAAAAAAATAGAGTTTTAGGATGTTAACTTGAATCTTAAATGAGAAAGATACTTTATAAATTTATTATTTTAAAAAATCTTTTAGTCAATACAAAAAATATAATGGTATTTAAAAAGTAAGTATTGATTGATTTTATTAGCTTGACCACCATTCTCATAATTTTGCATAAATGGCTGTAGTTGCTCTTTTATCAATTATAGAAAGAATTTTTGAATCTTTAAGTTTTTCTTTGAAATTTTATTTGATTCAGCTATCTACTTCATACAATTGAGACCACTATCTGGATTAATGAATGTTTTAGAATTGACTTAATTAATTTAATCCCTAAATAAGTCAATAAGTTGAAAATTATCAACAATTTAATCAATAGGAAAAGTGAATTATTAGGCATCTATATTATTATAGCGAGTGTTTTAAATTGGGAAAAGTTAAATTTAATCAGTGTCATTGTTGAAATTCGATTGAAGTCTATAAAATGATTTTGAATTAGAAAGAATTAAACCAGAAACATTCAAATTTTAATTTATCATATATGCTTAATTTAAAATAGGTCATAATAAAAATTATTAATCAAGCCTTCTATTATTGAGAAATAAAAATATTATGAATTTTCTAATTAAACTTCAAACATGATTTATCAAATATGTGAACATGAATTTTAGGATTAATTTTAAGTAAGTGAAAGTAAGTATTCTTAATAGCAAATATTTTATTAAAAGAGTATTAAATTTGGAAAAAAATGTGTGTATTTGTATCTGTTTTATTTTAAAAATGGAGAAAAAAATAAAAAAATAGAATTTCAAATGTACTAATATTGATTTTATTTTCGCTTGAGAAATCTCTTAATTTTAAAAATAAAACTTTCATTGTCACTTTAATAAGGCACCACTAATATTTGTATGAAAAAATTGGAGTTCTAAATTGTTTCATTTTCGTACTCTTGATTATAGACACCTGAATTTTTGTGAAGATGTTTTGTAGCGTTTCTTTGAATAGGTGGCAATCTTGTGTTTATCTTAGAATCCTATTCATCTGGCGTAACAGTAATTTAAGCTTATATCTAGTCTAAATTCATAAAACTCTCCCCCATTCTTTTATAGATCTATGATTGCTATGGAAGATGCGAGTAACTTCCCAATTAAGGGGTTTTGGGGGTTTTTTACTTTTTATGATTTGGTAAAATTAGAGAGATGCATTTACAATCTAGATTTTGGCACTTTTTGTTATGCTCTAAAAGCAGTTGCTTAAAACAAAACATTAAAATATTACTTAATTATACTCAAATAGATGCTGCATTAACATCTTATCATTGTCATTTTAATGATTAATGAATAAAACATAAAATCAACTATTATTTTACCTCTCAATCATAATCTTATAGTAATAGAGAATCATATGCAACTTTGATTGCTCAATTGATTCAACATCATTCAATTGGTAAATCACCTCCTTGAATAATTGTAATATTAAAATTTATTAAAAAATAATGATTATATTGAACTTTTACTATTCATAGAAGTTCAGAATCTTAAGAGTTGTATATGAAATCGCAGACCAATAAATCAATAACTCCAAAAGTTAAATCTTAAAAGCCACTCTTATTAGTTATAGAAAGATCAGAGTAAGATTTAAAACTTATATCAATTTATGTATTTTGCTTACAAAAATAAATATTTAATATAAAACAGTTTTACAAAGTGGTCAAAATATTGGATTCTTTAAATAGTGAGGTAAAATTGAGCACTTAGAATTATAGTAAATAATCCAGATTAAGCATAATTTTTTAATTTATGCTATCCATTTATGAAAACTTTTAAACCTCACCCCACTTATCAAAATTAAGCTTAAAATATAAATTACAAAGCATAATTGCTATCGTTGAGAAATTATTCAAATAAGCACATCATCATAATCATTATTTTGAATAATTCCCTAAAATTTTTTGTAGAATTATTGTGTGATGCCCATGGTACGCGCACTTAAGGTAAATTGTAAGAGAGAATATATAATTAGAATTAATATATTATCAGATATAATATTCCTCCCACTGTATTCAACGATATCAGCAAATATTAATATTTATAATAATTCAATAATTAATAATGTTTTATGGTATATATATATATATATATGAATAAATTAATTATAAATATTGCTCATCTATAGTGAATTCACCCGAATCATCGTAAATTATTTTAGAAATAATTTGTTAAATTTATTAATAAAACGTGAATTAAAGTCTTTATTGAAAGGAAAAATATGAATGCAAATGCGTAAGTGTACAAAGTTTAAAGAAGCGCGGCTAGATTAAATATTAATCTTTTTGAAATATCGCTTTCCTCGAGATAAGCATATTAATAAAATTATTAATTTATGAAATCCCAATTTTATCTTAACATTATTACTCTAATTTTTAAATGAAATTATTTTTATATAAAAAAGATAGTATCCATGATGAGAGGCAAGTCCACTTGCTTAATGACCTGTTGAATGTGGACTATTAAGGGACCCAAGAGATGAATTGTTTTATATATAAAACAAATTATAAATAATTTAGATATAGTTCTAATATTGCAAAATAAATTATTAAATAATGGGTTTGTTCTTTTATGAAGATTGATGAAAAATAAGCTAAGTAACCAGAGATTTATCTATATTATAATTATATATATTATATAAAAACATCAATAAATTTATAATTCAAAAACATATGTTTAATTTTTTAAATAAAATTTTACAATGGGTTTGATCTATTTCTCTATTAATTATAAATAGTTCATGAAAAACATAAAATATAATGAATTGTGATCAATATATCTGGAAGTCTTAATAAGTCTGATTATGAGTAGAAAATGTATAAGAACGAAACTATAAAAAATGGCAGCAAGTGCAATTACTATTTTTGGCTGGCTATGCAAATCATATACATGAAAAGCCTGAGTTGCAATATAATCAAAGTCGCCTTCATTATAAAATTAATTTAAATTATAATCATAAGTTTTTGGCAACTTATAGATAGGATCTTAAAATTAACAACAAAGCTATAACTTAAAATTAAAATAAATAAAAATATTAATTTATGGTACTTCTTATTTTGTAAATTATAGTTAATGTCTAAAAAAATGAATCAATTTTAGTATTTATTTAATTAAAAAAAATATATTTTTTGTAATTATATATATTTTTGTAGTTTCGTAGGAAAGTTTATTATTATTTATAGCTGAACGTAAAATCAATACTTCGGCTTAAGTCAATCTGATAGATATTATTAGATCGCTTAATATTTCGATTTTTATTCACACAACTCAACTTATTCCAATGACTTAACCAATATTTTAAATGGGTAACTTTAGTACTGTTCTAGTTCACCCAATTAAATACTGAATTTTTTATTTATTTAATTTTAATATTATATTGATTGGATTGTGAAAGATTAAACAAGATAAAAATTAAGAAAATGGCTTCAAATGACATCAATGCACAAAATATGTTTCAACTCATTCTTTCAAAAACTATTATATTATAATTCATTTTACTAAGCTGAATATTATAATAAAAATTAAAAAATTATCATTTAAAAAATCAAATTAATCATTAATATAAACATAAATTTATTAAAGGTTGTATTTTCAATAAAAAATTGAATCATTATCCATAATTTTATTACTGCTTTATGCTTTTGGTTTCTTTTAAGGTTCTTATTTGATTATTTGAAAAACATTATAATTTTATCTCTAATTAAAAAATAAAACTATTTTAATTTAAAATTGTTAATTTTCTTATTCGTAGCCTAAGTCTACTTAAAATCTCATATCTACTTAAATTTAATTATTGCTAAATGAATATTTATCTTTCAGAATTTTTCGTTATATAGAATTCTAATGAATATTAGCAATACCTATTCCATCATTTTACAATTTAAAAGGTGTTTTGTGATTAGATTTTTGTTAGATTTCTTTAAAAATAAAAATAACATAATTTTATTATCTTTTTCATTGTTTTATATTTGGGATTTAATTTTATCTGCTAAATTTGTGTTATTGTTAATAATACTAATGTCTTGCTAATTCATGAAGCCTGTATAATATAAGTTTATTTAGAGTTATAAGGAAGTAAACTATAATAATTTATTTAATTAAAGAGTTATAATTTACTAATCACTCTTAAAGTTTCGAGATTATTTTTTACCATTTGACTTTGCATCTTAGCGATCAGATTTTGCTTTCACATCAATTATATACTAATTTTTGTTTGACTTTTATGTACTATAATCAAATAAACTTTTATCTTATCTATTATTCTTATTAATTGATTCTGGATGATCGTTGTTGTGATTGTATTATAATTATTGTTGATGGAGAATCTTTTAAAGAAATTAATGAATAATTATGATTATTAAATTCATGATTGTAAAATTATATTTAATCATGTATAAGTAATTAATTTATTTAGTCATTAAATGTAAAATTCAAATTTTGTTTGTAGGTTACAATTAGATTTAAAATTAAAAATTGATTAGAAATAAATATTTTCTAAAGACTTTTCTAAACATAAGAGTAAACTTAATATTATTTAAATTAAATTCTAACTATAAAATTTTAAATTCAATTTTCTATAAATTATATTATTATTAAAGCCTATTATATCTGATTTATTAATAATCTATATCTAAAATGAGCTAATTTTATGATAAAATAAGTTTTCTTAATTTCTTTGAAATTTTTCTTGCAATTCTATATGGTAGGGTTTGAAGAAAACATTATATCCATAGTGCAAAAAATCTCAAATTGAATAGTATTACTATTATGAATGCTATTATTTGCACTTAATCTGTTAAATTAATAGATTTAGGTTTTATAAAAAAGATGTATTATGATAAAATTTATTAAAAAATCTTCAATCTAATCTTGTATGAAAAATAGGGTAAAAAAGAATGTTACAAACATCATTTGATATTGATTTTACTCCAAAAGATTGAGTGTTGGATTTTTGTAAGGCTTTAGGGAATTTTGAACTTTTAAATAAACAGCAAAAATTAAAAGCATAACAATCAGTATTATTATTTTAAAAGCCATTTTTTGGGTAATTTTTGATTTCAAGCAAAATTGTGTGTATATCTTAAATCAGATTTTGCAATTATAGGCAAAAGTCTATAATACATTTTCTTTCTAATATTATTTTGGAATATAAACTTGTAAAATAAGCATTTATATATTTATCCATAAATCTTTGCGACAAGATATATAGCCACAAACATTTTAAGGTGATATGCTTTGCTTATAAAAAATAAAGTCAAACTGAATAAATATAACTTTAGATAATTATAATTATGATTAAATTAATAAATTTAATTAATCGTGCATTAACTTTAAATAAAAAGTGGATGTAAAAATTATTACATAGAATAGCTTTGAATAAGTCAGAGTAGATACTTAAAATAACATTCAAAAAGGTTATGCAAGTTTTCATAAAAATATTTACAAAGTCCCAAAAGTAAAACCTTGACTTTAAACCCTGATAAATCATTCTAAACTTTTCAAAAATTCTTATTTGATCTAGTTAATTCTGATTAGCTCTTAAGTACAAAAATCCGATTATCGGCATCCCAGCTATCCAAATTATTAAAGTTGGTAATCCTATAATAATGCTCCATTTTAAGTGAAGATCTTTATTACACTAAATGCTCATATCTTCATAGAGCCATAATTCACCATTTTCAATTTCAACGCAAAATATAAGGCTTGTAACAAACTTCACTATAGTGGGATGTAGCGTATATAGAATTACTAATAGAGAAACTATTATTTATCTCTTGAAGTTTTTGAAAGAATAATCAAATAATTAATATAATATGGTATTCGTAGTATAAACATATTTTTAGATTTATATTTGTTTGAAAGCATGCTTCATTAGTAAGTTCTTAAATGTGAAAAATGAAACAAACACACCCAAAAATATTATTGGTGTTATTGAGAGAAATGCAACTTTTAAAAATACAGAAGGAGTATCACTCTAATTTGTACCTAAATCAAGGAGTAAGCAATCAATTGAAATAAAAGTCTAAGGCACATCACCCACAACTTATATAAAGCTTAAGAAATCTTTTAAGTAGGAAGGCCATTTGAAATTAAAAGAAGCACTTGATTTATTAAAAATATTAAACGTAAGGATTTTATATTTTTTTGATGTTGCAATTTGAATATAACTGAGTAAAATTCTCAAGACAACGCTTGTTTCACTTTCTTTTACATTTCTTAAATTTATAAATATCAGGATGGATAATTTTTAATTATTAATTGAAAATTAGATAGCAAAAAGATAATCAAGATAAGAAATCCAAGAATCTTAAGCAAATTTGAGTTGAAGTCTGGACATATTCCACAATCATCTTTATTTATTTTAGTGTACTGTTTTCCTTAGTTTTTCACACAGACTTGGCACAAAGTTCCTCCATAGCCTTGTTGGCAAAGAGGATATTAATCATCATTTTCAAATGTAGGAGATAGTATAATAAAGGCAATATTTGCCTGTTAATATTAGTTTTTTATATGTCAATAAAAATTATCTTAGTTATTAATAACCCCCCTACACACGCCGAAGGATTGAAGCACTCAAATATTCTTGAGGAAGTATTTTAAGATCTCCAATAACCTGCTTTTACACTTAATAAACTACCGCCCAAGCATTCTGCATTAGTTGGGCAATCTTTATATTTAAAAATATTGATGTCAAAATTTTAATTATAAATGTTTGTTTTAAATCTAAACAAGTCATTGAATCTCTTGAAAAAGAATAAGTTCCCTCATCACAAATTATACATCTATAGTTTTGATATCAAAATCATATATTCTTACTAGTTGTTATAAATGATTTCCCCTTCTATGCATTATCTCAAGCTTACTGAGATTAATAATAATAATTATGAACCTTTTGTTTATTAAATAATTACATTATATATTTATTCTAACAATAATGGCATTCAATAAAAAGTAAACTTCTTATATAAAAATTCTAATACAATTTCTTATAAAATTGTTCAAATCCTGCAAATTAATAGTTAAACCAATTTTATTGTAATCTTCATAGATTTTTTAGGCATTAATTGATGAAGAGAATATTTTGAAATGCTATTCAGAACTTCCAGGATTAGCAATAAATGTAAAATTTTAGAGCTTTGCAATTCCATTCTGAATCATTGCGAAACTTTTTCCCAATACTGAATCTTCTGACTTCAAAGCTGTGATAAATTAAAGAAATGACAATATATTTTGATTTGCACAATCCTTAAGTTAAATTTATTATAAAATTTCATATCTTACATAGTTGAGTTTAAGGTTACTCTTTGTTAATTATCATCAAGCATTTCTACAATAATTATACCCTGATATTCCTATCCACTGGCAATTTCTATATCTTAATCATAATACATAACTCTAAAATCTGTAGGGTAGCTAGCAATTTCATTTCCATAAGGTGCATAATTATTTTCAAGAAAGGAGTTATTCTAATAAATAATTGGCTTATAAGTATCATAATTAATGCAGCCACCTTGCTAGGTAGCAGTGTTACCATAAAATGAATTATTCAAGATTGAATACAACTGCTTTTAATCTATGTGAATAATTAGAATTTTATAAAAAAGTTACTGTTAAAACTTCTGAGAGAAATTGAACCTCCAATATAAGCTGAGTTATACTTGAAGGTTGAATCGATAAGATTCAAATCTATTATGTTTATAGAATTAAGATTAAGAAATATTTACTTGAGTTTTCTATAAGGATAGCCCCTCCTTGAGAATGGGATTTCAGTCCAATCATAGTAGAATTAAAATTAATAAAATTTATTGAATTTTTCATTTCTAGACTTCCATCATAAATATAAATTGCTCTTGATTCTCCAAAATTCGAAGTACTAGGATTTTAGAAGATTGAGCTTGTCATTATTAAATCTGATCGCATTATTTTTTGTAGAAATTGATTCAAAAAATTAAATTAAAGTTATGAAGTTATTTATTGAAAACCTTAAAGTCTAGTTAATCTAATAAAATCAAAAATTAATCAAAATATACATTTTTATTAAGATTTAACTTTAAAAATCTGTTTTTTAAATTTCATTTTAGGCCGAAATTTATATTTAAAAATTTACAATTCTTATTTTACAAAATGCATAAAATAACTAATTTATACACAAGATTAACTTAAAAAAATTAAATTTAAAATAAATTAAATACCATTTTTTCCCCCTAAAAATATAATTACTCTATAATATCTGAAAGAAATTAGTTGAAAAATTGTAGAATTAATTATTATCTATGAATAAACTTCTCATTCTTGATAAATTTATTTCCAATTTAAATCTAAATAATTAATTAAAGAATCTAAAATTATAAAAAAAAGGTTGTATTTTAAAGTATACTTTGCTAAAATATTTAGCTTTACTTGAAATATTTGCAAAAATAGTGAAGTTTAACTCCAAATTTGTTGAATCAACATCCATAAAGGTTTAATCTGCGAATCTGTGATCAATATTAATTTTAATTTATATTATTAAATATAGATATAATATTTGAAACTTATGTATTGTAAACTTATATCTTACAATAAAATACTAAATTTTTTAGAATATATTAATATTATAATTAATTACTTTATTTAAAGAATTCATAATTATTATAGCGAAAACGAAATATGTCAAAGAAAGCTGAATTCAATCAAATATTGTATTATTTATTTGTATATATGATTCTAAGTTTGCTTCAATTATGTACTATTAGAATTGTGGTAAACTTGTGATTTATTAATCTAAAGTTTAAAATATAATTCATAATAAATGATAAATTTTATTTTTTAAAAGTTATGTTGGTGAATTTTGAATTTGAAAGGATAAGTGAACTTTAACTTAATGTGATAAATGATATATCACTTATAAGGTAATTCGAATTTTAAACAATTAGGCAATCTATCAATAAATTGCTTAAATAAGCACTTATGAATTAACTTTAAAATAAATAAATACAAAAATTGGGTAAATAGTACTATCTTTTATTAAATAGAATTAGAAATTTTATATTAGATTTATTTGAGAAAAAGCATTTCAATTATTAAAAAAATAGGATTAGGCTACTTGCTATATTTATAAATTAAAAGCTTGATATTGAAATGTTTAAGATTGATCTAGTTTGAAAATGAGATTTATAAAAATATATTGCATTATCATCGCGTATAATTTAATCTTTTTAAAAATTCATTCAAAAATTTATAAAATTATGAAGCTTTTTTAACCGTTTACATAAGAGTTATTGCTAATCGTAAGCTTTGCCTTTCTTAAACTTATACTCATCAATTTTTCTAAAATTAACTGATTCTCTAAGATTTCCTCGGAATTATTTTATAATGAAGGTTTATATCCAATAGCTTCAAATATTTCTTATTAGCTTAAGTATCCATTTGAGTCTATTGTAGAATTTGTTATCAATGAGATTTTGATAAATTTTAGATTAGAAATACAAAAATGTAATGGGAAAATATTTAAATTAAGATAAAGTCGAGAGTCAAGCAATTCAAAAGGAATCAAAACCCCAAAATCCCTGAAGTAGTTTGATTGAGTTTTTGATTGATAAAAGTAGACTATTGACAATACTTTATTAGGGTTTAATAGGGTTAATGTAGGAGTCTAATGTTTAAATAATAGTAATTTAAGTGAGTATAACAAGCGAGTTTTTAAAATATTTCACACAAACATAAGCTTAAAGTCATGTGGCAGTTCTCTGAATTTTATCTTTCTAAGTTGATGTTTGATTGTATCAAGAGTTACTTCATTTTCATTGATTGATTGATTATTGTAGAGTATGCAAGCTCTCTGAAGCCTCCATTGATTTTATTTTTATCGAGATATTCCTTGATTCTTTACTTAGAATCTTTCTCATTCTTACAGCTAAAATAAACGTTCCTTGGCATATCACTCTCTATTATTATTGCTACTAATGCCCATATATCCCACACTATATCCCCATCTCTCAAATCTTCTCTCTCGGGGAAATATCCAGGAGTGCCTCGTAAATTTCCTAGCGCAGAGGCTTACACTATTTGAGCCTGTTGAAATCAATAATATACACTCTTAGAGGTTAAAAGTCCATAATTATATTTTCTGGCTTTAAGTCTATATGAACGTAACCGAGCTTGTGAAGCTCTTCTATTCCATCAACTATCTGTTATACTATAAAGCCAATTTAACTTTGGCATCTGTTGTCAGATAAAAACTCTCTGTAAGTCATTTCAAGGAGGGGAAGTCTAAATGCTACATGATTTCTTCCAAGTAAATTGGCATCAAGTTAAATTATATGCCTGCATTCTTTAAATTTTGCTTATTAAAGAGCATAATACTCATTTGCAAATTCCATTTAGAACTTGTCATCAGCAAGAAAGTAATTGAAAGGATATATCTTGTAAGCATATTAGTCATCAGTAATAACTCTCTTCTCTATTTTATCCTCTAGAGTAAGGTAGCTTTCAAGACAAGAATCTAAGTAAATAATTTTCAAGACAGGAATCATCATAGCTTCGATTTTTACCATAATTTAATTGATCTCCGAGACTGGGAGGTTCTTGACAGCTTTCTTCATTTTGACTTACTTCTATACCTCAACCCTAAGAGACTCGGAAGGATCTCTTGATCTTCTTTTTATAGGAATCTTTTACCTGTAGGTTCATGAATAAACACAAAGCTTTGATTGTGCTTTTTCTTTAAGTGCACTTTAAGATCTCTTGTATAAGAATATGGCTTCTCACAGAACTCACAAACATACTTCCATCTTTCTTTTAATGCTTGAGATATAACCTAGGCATATCGTTGTATATATCTCTCAAGTGTCTCTTATAAGTTGACTTATAAAGGAAAACTTTATTGCATTCTTTGCATTAATAGTCAACTTTGGCTGGTAATTATTAATGCTCTATGGAGGGTTATTTAAACTCCTCCTCAATTTGCACAGCTTCTATGATAACCTCCTACTTAACTTATATTTAAATCTCAAAGCTAGACTGGTCAAAGTTGTCATAAGTAGGCTCCCACTGAGTACAAACATCTCTGGTCTCTACTTTTCTTGGTTGCTGGAATGATAATTTTGATTAACTTTACCCAAGTAATGCCGCTCTTCTCAAAAGGTTAGCGCTCATTTTAGTTTGCTGATATATTTTATTATAATAATGATAAAATATACCTAGATAAACTTAAATAGTAGAGTATAAGACACTCTAGTAGATTCTTTGCTGAGAGGTAAGAAAATTAAATAACAATAAAAGACTGCAAGTTAACATATTTTATGAGAATTTTATACGTTTTAGTAAATTAAAATACTCCTAATAAAGTTTTGTTTCTCTAGGAGGTCCTCCAAATCAAGTTTGAACTTAATGTGGAGGTAAAGTTATTAAACATTTTTAAATTAAATATCCTCCTAATTAAGTTTTAACCTTAAAATTTAACTCCTAATAAAGTTTAAACATAATTTGGAAGACCTCCTAAAATAATTAAACATTATTAGGAGCAATTTAATGGAGATAGATTGATAAAAATGGAAATCAATCTGTGAAACTTGGAGCAAGTTTTTCAATGCTTCTCCGTATATCTTTTTAAGGTTGACCTCCAGTAGGTCCTCCTATTTAGTAGTAAGATTTTAATAAACTTAGAATGGATATCCATAATTTTAACTTTCATTAACATTTCTAGAAAGAGGAAGCAAGATGGAGTCTATGAATGATGCAATGAAGAGAATTTAATCTCAAGATTTAATAGGAAATTTTCGAAGTAAAGAGGACTTTTATAGATATTTTGTATAGCAAGGTAAGCTCTTAAGTAAGATTAATAAATCATTATAGTTGGATTGTTCTTGCCAACTTAGGAGGGAACTAAAATCTCATTCTTAAAAGCCTTACTGAGTGAAGAAAAAAAAGATTTTAAGTCTAATTAAATTAGGATGATAGAGATACCTAACTACCCTGAAATATCAGTGACAAACATATATGATGATGCTATGAGTGATCCAGATGTTGCTCTATAACTTTCATCAAAGCTGCAACTCTCTAATAAGTTGCCAGAGAGAAACTTCTTCTTCGGTGTTCTTGCAACTATAAAACCAGAGTTCTTAAATAAATTTATATAGGAAGCTCATAAGAAACGCTACAGCATCTCTCCAGAAGAAAAAGAGAAGCAAGGAATAAAAATAAGCGACAACTGGCTATAGGAACTGCAGAAGCATCCATTAATCTCAAGTAGCTTAGTCTTCTAACTTTATAGAAAAACTTGGTACTGCTATATACTTGATGAAAGAGCGCAGCAAATAAACAGAGAGAGAAAGTCTCAAGTAAAACATGAATTGAGTAAGAGACTCTTCAAAGATTTATAAAAGCCAAGACGAGATGAACATAGATTCAGGAGCTGGCACTAAGAGAAGAAACATAGGGCCAAGCAAGCCTTAAGAGGAAGAAAAAGAAAGATAAGCCGAATCCCTTTACGGCCAAATTTAATATGTGAACTTATTCATTCGTTTAATCTAAAACTTATTTATATACACAAAATCTCCCTTCTCTTGCGCACACTTTAGCTTTATCATCGCTGACTCTAGCAGCACTCTTAATAAAATCGACTGTATCTATCTTTAAATCATGCATCAGATGGTAGAGCAGCAATTTCTTATAATGGCCTTTCAATAACCCCAATATAATTCAATTCCATTGAACTAAGGGCTGTAAGGAACATTAAATACAGGTGTTATATTTAGCCTTTCATATTCTGTCCTTGAGTCTTTAGTTTTATGAACTGACAAGTTATCTACAAACAGAATAATCTCTTAGTCGGCGTACTTATCTCTGAGTTATTGCAAGAACTTAATAAATTATTCAGTCTTTATAGAACGAGGGTGAATAACATAAGTCTCGAGGCCACTATCTTCACTTATTCCACCAAGTATAGCATGAGTTTAAACCTTAACCTTTTAATCATATACTTCAATGTTGCTATATCTTTCATACCAAGACCTTGATTTAAAGGTATTGAATGTAAATACTGCCTCATCAGAGTGTAAGAACTTTATATTATGCTCTTAAGACTTCTGCATTTAATCGAATATATAATTTAAATTAGTCTTATAAAATGGAACATTAAAGTCAATTACTCTCTTAATGCGATTGACTGTCTTGTAAGATATTCCGTTCTTTTTATATATGTTCGCTATAGATTAAGCAGAGTTATGAAGCTCAGGAAATTGGCGATGAAACATCACAGCTCTCTAGGCCAAAGAGAAGTGAGCCAGTGAGTCTTATCATTAATAAGATATTCAATATGATGCTGCTAAAATTTTAGAGGTCTTTTAGGCTTAGAATTAAGATGCTATCTTTTTAAATTAAATGCTAATAGACAGTAACACCTCACAGTTGCTGGAGATTTATGGAGTAGCCTTGCTATAGACGTATAATTCAGAACAGGCTTAAGTTATTCACTATATTCATCACATCCATAACGCAACTTAAACAATAAATCTATATACTCGCAGTCATAAACTGACCCCAAACCTCGCATATACTCACTTAAATTACTAATATTTAAACATAAAACCCCTACATAAACCCTATAAAACCCTAATAAAGTATGCCTTAATAGTCTGCTTTTATCAATCAAAAACTCAATCAAACTACTGAAAGGGTTTTTGGGTTTGAATGTTGAACTGCATAGTTTTATTTGATAGTTGAATTATGAATAGTAAAGTATGAATTACTCTTTGATAAACCAATTCCTCCGTCCAAAGCGAAATTATTCATAAAGGTACAACTGTTAAAATTCACATTACTTTCAAATTAAAATAAAATAAAAAAGCAACAATTAGGTGTAGAACACTCCTCCTTTCTTTCCATAGTTATTAAGAAACACAGTGTCATTCATATAAATTTAATTTTACAATATTTTACAAGATAAAAACATTTTCATGATTAAATATAGCCT
>ARYC01021608.1:0-11152 GCA_000711775.1 Oxytricha trifallax
AGTTTAGACTAATATGTTACAGTAAGGGTATTGCTCCCTACTGTACAATCTAAATTTTTCCTAGACTTTAGAGACTATCTTATCGACAAGCAGGAACATATACTTTTCCTCTTTGGAAATATCTGCAACGCAATATTCCAGCTCCGTGACATTATAGCTACAAAAGTTAAATAATAACAAAACTTACCAATTAAAAAACTTGACCCAACAGTTTCTAAGTCTGTATTAGGAGCTCGCAGGGGTTCAAAACATAGTGGTGGGAGGAGGTGTGTCTTATAAACTTACCGAATAAAACCTCAGCTAAACTGGCATGTTAAGCCCAATTTAAAAAGCCTCATCATCCAGGATTTCATCGATCAAGTTAATAACATATTCCCTGTTCTTTGCCTTTTTTATTGGTGAAAAGTTAGGGTATTTTAATGATACCTCTCTTCATTGACATGGCAACAAAAAAGTAGTCTTCGTCCTCCCTTAACACCACAAACTCAGACCGAGGGATTGGATTATTATCATGAAAATAAACAACCTCGATAACCACAGAGCCCTCTCCATAGACGCGTTCACTTAGAGTGTCTAGATTCTTATGGTTAAGTTCAAATATCGATGGAAAGGCTGACAAGTTGTTTTTTGTATAATCTACCTCATGGAATATTGTGACTTTAAAAGGCTGCAACTTATAATTGAAGACCAGAGCATGGAGCACTTATCTTAAAGGGAAATTAAAAGGGTTCAGAAAGTAGTCACTTGTTATTTATTCAGGCTCAGAAGAATAAAATGCAGCCAGCATCATAAAGGTGGCTCTCAAATCATTGTAGACTGGACCATCACAGAGTAATATTAAGCAGCCCGAGAAGTTCGTTGGCGTATGAGTAGTTTTCGGGTTAATTGCAGATTTCTGGCTTGAAATAATAATCTGTGTTGAAGGCCTGCTTGTAATTTCTATTCTGAAAGAATTTGGTTTTATTTGATCCTGGAGAAACTTGATACCTAAAGGAGGTATGCATAAGGCGATGTCTATTGCATTGAAAAAAGGTGATCCTGTGAACATAGCTTTCTTATATGAGTCGCAGTCGTTTTCAATGTATTTATAGAGTTTGACAGCATAGCCAAGAGTGCTCTTAATATGAACTATTTCGCTATCTGTGAAACTTGGAAGAGGGAATCAATTATGTGAAAGCGATGGAGTATTGTATCTTCCTCACTATTCTCATTCAATAGTGGCTATACGTATAAGCGGGAGAGTGACTTCTTCTCCTTATTATCTTCCACTCTTCCATAATTTTTAGTCTCAGAACCGTGTTTGAAATCCTTGGTAAAGGCTGTGGGCTTTGATGGTTTCTGTGGTTGCTTTTGTTATTCAATTAGCTCTTTATTTTCTTTAATTTCGTGGTATTTATTTGGAGTTATCATGCCTGAAGTTTTCTTCAGTCGCAGCTGTTCATATGATAATTTTTCTTTGCTCTGATTGTTCACTTATCTCGAAATTTTCGATTTACTTTTCCCATTTTCTTGCATGATTTCTCTTTGTTCCTTCAGTTCTTCTATGTTAGAAGTAAGAACTTTCAACTCATCAAAGAATCTTAACCTGGTGTTTTTATAAGTGGCTTAGCAAAACCAGTAATTACAGTAAGGGCTTGCCTTGACAATTTCTAAGAAGCTGTGTATTAAGTCTTTTATTAAAATCTATTATTCTTCCCAAGTGCGTGGCTTAGTTTAAAAATTTTCAATTTTACTTTGGTAATCTGACATTTGAGTTTCTTGGTATAATTAAATCATCTGTCCTTCTTGATTTGGTAATCGCTACTGCGAATATTGTAATCTGAAATGCCTCTCACAGTTTAATTGAACGTATTGAGGTCTAAGTTGTTCTCCAGTTCTTCAAGATGATCTTTATCATCTTCTTACGAGAAAAGAGGGTTGATATTTGAATTGTTATTATTTTTCATCTAACTCAAAATCAATTAGGACTTTTGGTCTTTATTTACTTCTTACTGAAAATATCACTGTTGGTCAAGAGTTTTTTAAACTGCATACTTCGAATATAATCATCCTAATTAGAGATATAGTTACCATCTCCAATATCTTCGTCTAAATCATCTTCCAAAGATATATTTATATATCCTGGATCTCGATTGTCAACTTCTTAATCTTTAATCAAGTCATCGAAACTGGAAACTTCTTCTTTTTTATGAGCTTACAATTTTAAACATCTTGGGCTTTAACAGTGTGGATAAGGAATTCTAAGTCAGCAGAGCAAACAGTTTGCCTATCTGATTGGGGTATGTAAAATTTTTCTCCTTTCCTATATTTTGGATACTTAAGATTCTAAAGTCGGGTATGCCTATAAGTAAGTTCCTTGTTTTGTATAGCTTCAATCAATTCAAATTGGACTCCATCTAAGGATTTACTGTCGACCATATCTTAGAAAATTACAGGGTCCAGCTAAACAAGTGTTAACTACTTTATCGGAGTTGTATTTAATAAGGGGTTCTAGAGCTTATTTAAGAAAATCGCATAGACAATCTTCACAAAGAGTTGAAAGTACGGCTTCTCAACTAGGGTTTCGTTTTTATAAGGCTATCAAGATAACAGATGAACAACTTGATCCCTTCAGTGTCATGAGAACATAAGAACTCAAATACTGTCCCTGAAAAAGTACAAAGGGGCGCTTTATGACTCTAGTATTAGAGAGTGTGAGCTATGCAATTTCAAGAGCAGAGTCTCCTTCCTTGTAAGCATAAATAATCTTATCAATATCTGTCGGTATGAGTTTGAATTTTACATTTCCAATGAGAGAGTGATGTGTCATTGTTTCTTTTTAATAGAATTATAAACAATGTATCCAAATATCCTTAATAATTTTAATTAAATAATTTTGATTAAGCTTAGCTATAAAGATAAAAGTTAATAATAAATGAGGGATTAAAGAACTAATACCCCTAGGCAGCAAATATAATAGCACACTTAAGAAGAGTCTAAGGATGCGTCTTATTCAGGAGTTTCTTGCTCACAGAATTCAATATTGAGCGACGAATTTCTCATCACTAATGCCCTGACTGAAATCAAGCCAAGCAAAGTTAAGGCTTAAGAGAAATCTATTGCTAAATGGACTCCTGTCGTGCTTGGTAAATTATTACCAAACGTTATTTAGTCAACAAAGTTCACATACAATTCTGGATAACTGCTAAACAGTGGTGAAGTCCCTGTACAAATCTAGAAGCTTGCAGGTGGAGCAATTATAAAACTTCCTTAAGAAAAAATTCAAGAATATTTAGCCAGTAATGTTGATGTTTGTTACATATAAAATGATGATGAGCTTTGCAAATTCCTTGAAGCTTACCTTCAAAGTTTTCGACTTGCCAGAATCAGGAATAAACCAGTTATGAATAATTAAGGAAGCGACACAAGCAATAATATTACAGGAGGAGGTAAAGTTGATGAGTAACGAGGAGCTCTAAGAGGCAGTCAAAATTTAATAGATGCACTCAACGAGAAAATAAAATAAAAAGGCAAATCCTAGAAGTTAATTAGCAATCCTTTTTTGAAGAAAAGAGAAGCTAAGCTCGCATGTAAGAAATTAGAGGTTATAAATCTATACTATAACGAACAATTAAAGCCTCGTCAAGTGGCTAAGAAATTGAGGATGGATGTGGATGTTGTATATAAGACTATCGAAAAGTTTAAGTACGAGGTCAAGCATAAGATTCTTGATCCTGAATCACAAAAGAAAGTGGGTAGAAAAGGGGTTTGTGGGAACTAGCTCTTGCTTGATTCTATACAGGCCTACCTAGAACAGAACGGAATTTACGAAGTTACAGGATAGAAGCTTCATAATTATTTATTAAACCTGGCTCAAACAAAGCCAGAGTGTAAGCTACTTAAGGTGCCTTGCGTTACCACTCTTCAAAAGATTCTGTGAGATAAGTTCCATCTAAGATATGGGAAAACTCAGGCTGCTAATACAAAGTATAGAGACCCAAACTTCAATGAGAAGAGGCTCTGGATTAGCAGGTTGTTGGCTCAGTTCTTATATGAGGATGCAGTTATCATTTCAGTTGATGAGAGCAACTTACGATCGGACTCGATGCCCTCAAAGTAATGGAGCTTCAACATTAAAGATATGCATCGAGATTCTGCAAAATTACAGAAGCGATAAAAAAGGTTGCAAAATGATAGCATGATCCTCGCTAGCGATGACAAACTTTTGTATGGAAAAATGCTCCTCAAAATGAATCAAAGTTCTGATTCTTCAACTTCAAAATTCTCAGAGAGCTTCCACCTGGAAAAAATTGAAAATGTTGGGGAATAATTAGAGAAGGTTTCAAATTCATTTGACTTAGGGTTTACTAAAAATTGTAATTAAAAGGTTGGAAATATTAAAAATGGAAAATTCGGTATGGCTAAGTCAACTTCGTAAGCAATTAACAATTTTGGAATGAAAAGCTTTATAGGACCTAAGGGAGGATAGGGGTTTAAGAAATATCCTAGACGCCAAAGAAAATTGTCAGCACTCCAATCTAAATTCATGGACCAAAAGTCCTAAGGGGGTCAAAGTAGTCATCGAAAACCAGTAATTATAGTTAGAAAACCATTGAAAATACTAAGGTAATTATTAATGAATAATACATTTAGGGAAATCCATAACTGAAACCATAAAAAAAGCAACTTCAGACCCCTTCAATGAAAACTCGGCTTGCATTTACAAAGGACCTCTCCCCGATATTAGAGGTCCCTGAGACCTCCAATTAGAAATTCAGCTTGACTAAAACTTTTCAGAGTTTCCGCATAAATAGTTCAGTGAAATCAGTAATGTCTGAAGACAATTCAGCTTCAAAAGTGAAGAGTGGTTTAACTCCTATTCTCGATAAAATATCAAAAATAAAACTGGAATCTTCGAGGAAGAAGTCTGTTGACCTAGGTGCCGAAACCAAGTTGGAAAGTCGGTTTGCGGTCACTCCTAGGAATTAAACTCTCAAGTAGCTTCCACAAAGACTCATCGAACCCTGGGTCAGAGCAGGGAAACTTGCAGAGTGAAAGGGGCTCTTACTAAAAGCTTTAACCCCAGCTATTTATAGACCCTCACTTGAAAAGCAATAAGGAATACTAGAGCGAGATGAAGCAGAACCTGGGACACTATGGGATGAAAGTGAGAGAGTTGTCAATTAAGAAAAGCTCAACTAAGAGATAGCAATTCACAATGTCTTATATTGCTGCAATTTCCTAGGATAGAATTATCTCCAGTCAAGTAATAGAAGGAGCTTTTGACTCAGTTCTCTTTGAAAACTTCATCTACCATACCTTACGCAGTGTAAGAACTGACAAAGAACTACACTCTAAGAAAGTGGTCCTGCTGATGGACAACGCAGTCATTCATAAATATTCAGAGATGTTAGCCACAGCCGGAAAGTTCAAAGTGAATGTGCTCTTCAACGCCGAATACTCGCCTTGGCTCAATCCAATTGAGCAGTTATTCTCCTTTACAAAGAAGGAGATGAAGATGGACACTATTCAGAACAAGTAAGTTTAAATGGGCTTTACACTTTTAGGCAGCAATTGGTGAAGAGGTTGCGGAAATCGTTCAGAATTTAAGAAAAGAAGACATCAGGGAATGTGGGCATTCAGTATCAAGAAGTGGATTCACACTCTTCGGTTCGGTTTTGTGTGATGATGTTTGTTTCATAGCTGAAGTAGTGTATAAAACCTGTTTCCATTTACTATTTCCCCTGTCATATCAGTTTTAAATTCATCGCAGATTATTATAATTAATAACACTATTTTATATTTTACTTAAAAATGTCCTAATTCACTCTTTACAACACTCAATTCTAAAATACTGCTTCTATTTCACATTTGCACTCTTAAAATAGCCACTTCCTTCGCGATTCTACTTAGTTACATTTGCCTTTATATTATCGCAATCATGCATGAATGCCATATTTCGGCAAAACTTCCAAATTTTAATGGAGTTACCTACTTTCAAGCCCCTTTTCGGTAAATGAGAGAGGTTTTTATGAAAAAGTCCCTATTTTGCTCTAAACTACACAAGTCTCTAAAATCGCCAATTTCGCAAATCTCCCAACTTCCCTAATTATACAGACCCCTAAATTTGAGATGTATAAATTTGTACAAATACATATATAATTTTGACCAGTCCCCTAAATTTTTTACCAACTACTAATAAAAAAATGACACATGGAAACAAAAACACAGGGGTTTTGAAATTGAGGGGATTTGGGGTTTACTCATTTTTCCATTGGTCTAATTATATTATTTATTTAATTTTAATTTTATTTTCACAATTTCCTGATTCAATTCTATTTTAGCAATAATTAAAGTAATCGATATTTTAATTTTATTTTATAATACAATGTAAAAACTTTTAAAATCTTAGTAATTTAAATTAATAGACCCGTTTCTGCCACCAATTATTAATTAAATAAAGTGAAATCAAATATAATTAAATATTTATGACCAACTGCTTCGCTGAGAAGATTGTCGATATGAGAGGAGGTTTAAATAGAATTAGTAAAACTTAGAAATTTACTGGCAAACTTTATGAAAATTATAAATAAAAAATATGCGTTATTGATTTAGTTTTAATTAAATTTAAGATGTATGCTTTAAATTTTAAAATCATAATTTAAAAAATGAAAAAAATTGTTTTTAACCAATATTGTGATTATAAAATATACACTTCAGTTTTATTGTTAAAACTTAATTATAATTATTAAGTAAATTAGATTAAAATATAAAAAATTAAAATAATAATAATAATATAAATTATTCAAATTTTATTTATTTATATTAATAGTTAATGTTTTATGCTGAGCTAAATAAATGCAAATTATTTTTGAATTAAGAGAAATGTAAATAAGAATTAAATATAGATATGACGAATATTAACAATAACTATAAATTTGTATTAAAATTTCTTAGAAACATTTTAATTTTTCCATCCTATATATAGCGGCAACAGGATAAATTTAATTTTTAATAGAGTATTTATCATTTACTGATTATAGTTATATTAAAAGTGTGACCCTTTTATATAATATTATTGAAATGTTTTGATATATTTCCTCCACCATCAACGTTATAACTTTTGTCTTTATAAAAATCAATGAATTTATTATATTTCGCTTTAATAAAAAAAACGATCTTGATTAATTCAGATATATTTAATTATATAAAAAAATAATTTATCTTATTTTTTGATATGCCAATTACTTAATTAAAAAAATATTTACTAAATGGCAGATATATAGAATCTTAAATATCATGAAATGTCTAAAACAATCATATTTAAAAATTTTATATTTTTCATTTACATTTTAGATAGTTAATAATTCTGATATATTTTAAAATATATATTAAATTCAATATTTATTAAAAAGTTAAAAAATTATTAATAGAAGGTTTTTCTTGAGTTTTTTTCATTTTTTAAAAAAACTCAAGATTATTTAAAAATTTCTATTAATTTGTAATCTATGCATGTGGTATGCTACAAGGAGGTCCATCAGATTAATTATTACGCATTTTTTTTGCAAAAAATAATGAATTGTTTGACAATTTATAAGTTATTTTTGGTTATTATCATAAAAGAATTTAATATAATTATTTGCTTTTAATTTCTCAATTTTTTTACAAAATATTATTTTAATTTTTTTACTATATTTATTCAGTAATTATAATTATCATCAATCTAAAACTATGCTTAAGAAATTATAATACTATTAATAAAAATATTAAATAATCTCATTTGAAAAAAATGAGTTTGAGTAAAACTCAATCATACTTTTAATAATTCCAAACGTATACATCTTTTGTTATTTTAATTTTTATAATAAAATTTTCAAAACAAATTTAATGCTTTAATTTAAATTATTTTAGCCAAATTAATAATTTATATTGATAAATAGATTAAGACCTATTCTAAGGACTTTACTGGAACTCACTTGCAAACACTCAAGCAGCCTCGATCATAGCATACGACGAAAATTTATAGTTAAAATGGGCCAAAATTTACAAGGCTTAATCATATCCCTACGATTCAGTTGAGTACACTATGGGTTGTGATACCTCCCCTGACGGGTCTATTCTATCTGCAGTTCTTGTTAATATCTCAGATCAATACTATGACGCTAGAGGAATCATTCATAAACTTCTTGTAAAGTTTATTATGTACAGAGAAATCAAATTAAATAATTAGGGCAAAAGTAATTTAACTTTTTAATCATTAAATTAACGTAATTTTAGTTTTTATTATTATTTATATTGTCGCAAATGCCACAACTGGAGATTTCATAAATTCATTTCTTATGACAGATCTAAGCAAAAATTTATATACTTTTTATCAAATATCAGCAATGTTGCTAGATAACTTCACTATTTTAATACAAAATTTATTAAGTAACTAGTAAACCTAATTATTATAAAATTCAAGTTAATTTGAAAGAATTAATTATAAATTAATTAAATATTGTTAAAATATATTTAAAATTGGGGAATTACTTTGAACTAAATTAATTACGAATTAAATTATTAGTAATTAATGTTGGACAAACTTAAACGTTTCATTCAAAATAGAATCACAATTATTTGGATTTTTTATTGACTAAAAAGCTCTAAATCTCGATTAAAGCGAGATAAATCGATTTGAACTTAAGGTAATATATTTAGCTGATTTTTATCCCTAAATTAACCTCAATTTATGCTTTAAATTACTCATGAATAATTTCTCTGGATAAGCTAATTTAAGATTTACCTACATTGATAATTAAAAATAATATTTTTAAAAGCAAAAATATTCTCATATAATATTTTGAAGTTAATTAAAAGAAAAATAATATTTAATGTTTACTGATAAATTTAATCTAACTTTTGTATCTATATTAATTTCAAATGTTTCAATAGTAATAAAATATTATTTTATATTATATAATCAATAATGCTAATAAAAATTACTTTAATAATTATTTTGATATAACACTTTAAAATATACAATTATCAGAATTAACTAACTCTTTTATTAATCATAAATTTTCAGAAATAAATTATTTAGCATTTCATTAATTTTTTTAAATTTAATTCTAAAAATCTATTTATATTTTCAAATATATTATTATACTTATCTATTTTGGCCTAATTTGGAGGATATGGATCCACTCCAGTGATGTATATATAATTAAAGTAATTATATAAAAAAATAAAAGTATCTAGAATCTCAAAAAAAATTACATTTTTTAATGGAAATGTATTCTAATTATTCCATTAATTTAATTTAATAAAAATAAGCAAACATATAGGATTAAGCATTTATCGTATTTATTAATATATATATAGCACAATATTGAAATAATTTCAAGCATTTCATTTATATTGATAAATACTTTGAACTTAGTTTTCATACTTTTTTCTATTTATTTTATTATAGCAAAGTTCCTTATATATGATACATAATTAATAATTCCTAAATTATTCCTACCTATTAGAGCAGGCTACAATTCTTAAAACTTAAATCATTAATAATAATTACTTTATTTTGATGTTCAATTTTCATACTCTATATTATTACAGTATTTCCTTTCAAATATAGATTGAGTTTAGTTTATTTATGATGAAAAGTCAAAAATTAAACAAATTTATATGTTAATACTAAAAATGCGATGAATTTCTAGTTTATTCATTTGCTGAAAAATTATGTTTCAGTTATGTAATTTAATTTTATGGATTTTTTTAATAATAATTAGAAACAACTAATTAATCAAATTTATTAATGTTCATTTTTATCAGCTTTTTTTTTTGAAGTATAGGAAACGTTAATTATAAATTTTAATAATAAATTTATGAATTAAATATATTTAAATATTTTAATATTTTGTTAGGGAATTTTTGATAATATTTTCAAAATATAAAACGTTAGCTATTATATAGATTTTAGTCTGATAAAATGAAATATTATAATAAATTTTTGCTTGTATTTAATTATGTTTTCAAACAGTAATGTATTTTCATATTATATAATAAAATTTTATTTGAAATGCTATTTTTATAAATATACTTAATAAATTATAATCAAAATTTGTTTTTAGGATTTTGAATGACTACTTCGGAAGAATTATAATGAACACAATGTAAATAACCCAAGATTAAAATTATTTATATATAACTGGTAATCATAATCATGTTCCATCAATAATTATTGCAATTTATTAATAATTGTGGTTAGAAAAATTAAATTATAACTGTTAGATACGATTGTAAAATAAAGCTAGCTTATTCTTTTCGATAAAAAACTTCTTTTGGTTTAAAAGATGTTAAAAAATATAAGAATAAAGAAATTTATAATATAAAACTTTAATTTTTGGTTTCATTAATAAAGTCATAAAGATATTGTAGTATTAATGAATAAAAATAATAAAAATAAATAGGAAGAGATTTTCTTGCTCCTAATTGCTATATATCCCATAAACAGTGAGGTTTCCTGTCTCTAAAAAGATAGTTTTCGACTTCATTTGGATATTTCAAGCAGATCTATAAAAATTTTATGTTTATAAGTCCTTAAAGATCTTTATCATCGAGCATGAATAAATATCATGCATCTGAAAATTTAAAAATTAAATAACTTAATAGATTTTATTGAGATTTAAGTATTTTCATGAAAATTGCACAAGTAATTAAATAAAAAACATAAAGTTTATTACAGTTTCTAATGTTTAATGAGATATAAGAAAAAAGTAAACCTTTAAATGATAATTTTTAATTAATTTAGGGAGTAGTAATCTTTTTGTTACAATATATTCTAGTTTAATAAAAAATAATGTTTGGGCAGGAGATTTCTCCATATATATATGTTATATCATAATTGAATACCCTTTTAATATAGAAGACTGACATAATTGTAGATTAGTTTTTTATGTTTTTTTTTTTAAAATTATTAATTATCAATCCAAATGATTTAGATTTTATAATTATTAACACTTATATTATATTAAATTTTATAAAATGAAGATCAAGCTATTAAATGATGAGAATAATCAAAACCCCAAAATACCTTAATTTAGTTTTATATGTGTTTTGATTGATGAGCGTAATTTTGGGGTTTAGAGTTTACTTTTGATTAAATTTTTATGTTGATTTAATGTAATTTTAT
>ARYC01021609.1:0-19286 GCA_000711775.1 Oxytricha trifallax
ATTTGAAAAATTCCTCTCGGCAAATCAGTTTTAAGTTTCGTTAAACGATATTTGACTGCATATATTAAGACTTTAGCTGTGTTCAACTTAATAAAATCGTCTTAGTCATTGCAAATAATGTCATCTGAATTTCATCAATTTATGATCGTATATGACTCACTCTCATAAAAGTGACAAACTTGAGACTCAAAATTTGAAAAATTCCTCTCGGCAAATCAGTTTTAAGTTTCGTTAAACGATATTTGACTGCATATATTACGTCTTTAGCAGTCATCAACTTAATAGAATCGTCTGAGTCATTGCAAATAATGTCATCTGAATTTCATCAATTTATGATCGTATATGACTCACTCTCATAAAAGTGACAAACTTGAGACTCAAAATTTGAAAAATTCCTCTCGGCAAATCAATTTTAAGTTTCGTTAAACGATATTTGACTGCATATATTACGACTTTAGCAGTCTTCAACTTAATAGAATCGTCTGAGTCATTGTAAATAATTTCATCTGAATTTCATCAAATTTATGATCGTATATGACTCACTCTCATAAAAGTGACAAACTTGAGACTCAAAATTTGAAAAATTCCTCTCGGCAAATCAATTTTAAGTTTCGTTAAACGATATTTGACTGCATATATTACGACTTTAGCAGTCTTCAACTTAATAGAATCGTCTGAGTCATTGTAAATAATTTCATCTGAATTTCATCAATTTATGATCGTATATGACTCACTCTCATAAAAGTGACAAACTTGAGACTCAAAATTTGAAAAATTCCTCTCGGCAAATCAATTTTAAGTTTCGTTAAACGATATTTGACTGCATATATTACGACTTTAGCAGTCTTCAACTTAATAGAATCGTCTGAGTCATTGTAAATAATTTCATCTGAATTTCATCAATTTATGATCGTATATGACTCACTCTCATAAAAGTGACAAACTTGAGACTCAAAATTTGAAAAATTCCTCTCTGCAAATCAGTTTTAAGTTTCGTTAAACGATATTTGACTGCATATATATATCGACTTTAGCAGTGTTCAACTTAATAAAATCGTCTGAGTCATTGCAAATAATGTCATCTGAATTTCATCAATTTATGATCGTATATGACTCACTCTCATAAAAGTGACAAACTTGAGACTCAAAATTTGAAAAATTCCTCTCGGCAAATCAATTTTAAGTTTCGTTAAACGATATTTGACTGCATATATTACGACTTTAGCAGTCTTCAACTTAATAGAATCGTCTGAGTCATTGTAAATAATTTCATCTGAATTTCATCAATTTATGATCGTATATGACTCACTCTCATAAAAGTGACAAACTTGAGACTCAAAATTTGAAAAATTCCTCTCGGCAAATCAATTTTAAGTTTCGTTAAACGATATTTGACTGCATATATTACGACTTTAGCAGTCTTCAACTTAATAGAATCGTCTGAGTCATTGCAAATAATGTCATCTGAATTTCATCAATTTATGATCGTATATGACTCACTTTCATAAAAGTGACAAACTTGAGACTCAAAATTTGAAAAATTCCTCTGGCAAATCAGTTTTAAGTTTCGTTAAACGATATTTGACTGCATTTATTACGACTTTAGCAGTGTTCAACTTAATAAAATCGTCTGAGTCATTGCAAATAATGTCATCTGAATTTCATCATATTTATGATCGTATATGACTCACTCTCATAAAAGTGACAAACTTGAGACTCAAAATTTGAAAAATTCCTCTCGGCAAATCAGTTTTAAGTTTCGTTAAACGATATTTGACTGCATTTATTACGACTTTAGCAGTGTTCAACTTAATAAAATCGTCTGAGTCATTGCAAATAATCTCATCTGAATTTCATCAATTTATGATCGTATATGACTCACTCTCATAAAAGTGACAAACTTTAGACTCAAAATTTGAAAAATTCCTCTCGGCAAATCAGTTTTAAGTTTCGTTAAACGATATTTGACTGCATATATTACGACTTAAGCAGTGTTCAACTTAATATAATCGTCTGAGTCATTGCAAATAATGTCATCTGAATTTCATCAATTTATGATCGTATATGACTCACTCCATAAAAGTGACAAACTTGAGACTCAAAATTTGAAAAATTCCTCTCGGCAAATCAGTTTTAAGTTTCGTTAAACGATATTTGACTGCATATATTACGACTTTAGCAGTCATCAACTTAATAAAATCGTCTGAGTCATTGCAAATAATGTCATCTGAATTTCATCAATTGATAATCGTAAATGACTCACTCTCATAAAAGTGACAAACTTGAGACTCAAAATTTGAAAAATTCCTCTCGGCAAATCAGTTTTAAGTTTCGTTAAACGATATTTGACTGCATATATTACGACTTTAGCAGTGTTCAACTTAATAAAATCGTCTGAGTCATTGCAAATAATGTCATCTGAATTTCATCAATTTATGATCGTATATGACTCACTCTCATAAAAGTGACAAACTTGAGACTCAAAATTTGAAAAATTCCTCTCGGCAAATCAGTTTTAAGTTTCGTTAAACGATATTTGACTGCATATATTACGACTTTAGCAGTGTTCAACTTAATAAAATCGTCTGAGTCATCAAATAATGTCATCTGAATTTCATCAATTTATGATCGTATATGACTCACTCTCATAAAGTGACAAACTTGAGACTAAAAATTTGAAAAATTCCTCTCGGCAAATCAATTTTAAAATTCGTTAAACGATATTTGACTGCATATATTACGACTTTAGCAGTCTTCAACTTAATAAAATCGTCTGAGTCATTGCAAATAATGTCATCTGAATTTCATCAATTTATGATCGTATATGACTCACTCTCATAAAAGTGACAAACTTGAGACTCAAAATTTGAAAAATTCCTCTGGCAAATCAGTTTTAAGTTTCGTTAAACGATATTTGACTGCATATATTACGACTTTAGCAGTCATCAACTTAATAAAATCGTCTGAGTCATTGCAAATAATGTCATCTGAATTTCATCAATTTATGATCGTATATGACTCACTCTCATAAAAGTGACAAACTTGAGACTCAAAATTTGAAAAATTCCTCTGGCAAATCAGTTTTAAGTTTCGTTAAACGATATTTGACTGCATATATTACGACTTTAGCAGTGTTCAACTTAATAAAATCGTCTGAGTCATTGCAAATAATGTCATCTGAATTTCATCAATTGATAATCGTAAATGACTCACTCTCATAAAAGTGACAAACTTGAGACTCAAAATTTGAAAAATTCCTCTCGGCAAATCAGTTTTAAGTTTCGTTAAACGATATTTGACTGCATATATTACGACTTTAGCAGTCATCAACTTAATAAAATCGTCTGAGTCATTGCAAATAATGTCATCTGAATTTCATCAATTTATGATCGTATATGACTCACTCTCATAAAAGTGACAAACTTGAGACTCAAAATTTGAAAAATTCCTCTCGGCAAATCAGTTTTAAGTTTCGTTAAACGATATTTGACTGCATATATTACGACTTTAGCAGTCATCAACTTAATAAAATCGTCTGAGTCATTGCAAATAATCTCATCTGAATTTCATCAATTTATGATCGTATATGACTCACTCTCATAAAAGTGACAAACTTGAGACTCAAAATTTGAAAAATTCCTCTCGGCAAATCAGTTTTAAGTTTCGTTAAACGATATTTGACTGCATATATTACGACTTAAGCAGTGTTCAACTTAATAAAATCGTCTGAGTCATTGCAAATAATGTCATCTGAATTTCATCAATTTATGATCGTATATGACTCACTCTCATAAAAGTGACAAACTTGAGACTCAAAATTTGAAAAATTCCTCTGGCAAATCAGTTTTAAGTTTCGTTAAACGATATTTGACTGCATATATTACGACTTTAGCAGTGTTCAACTTAATAAAATCGTCTGAGTCATTGCAAATAATGTCATCTGAATTTCATCAATTTATGATCGTATATGACTCACTCTCATAAAAGTGACAAACTTGAGACTCAAAATTTGAAAAATTCCTCTGGCAAATCAGTTTTAAGTTTCGTTAAACGATATTTGACTGCATATATTACGACTTTAGCAGTGTTCAACTTAATAAAATCGTCTGAGTCATTGCAAATAATGTCATCTGAATTTCATCAATTTATGATCGTATATGACTCACTCTCATAAAAGTGACAAACTTGAGACTCAAAATTTGAAAAATTCCTCTCGGCAAATCAGTTTTAAGTTTCGTTAAACGATATTTGACTGCATATATTACGACTTTAGCAGTGTTCAACTTAATAAAATCGTCTGAGTCATTGCAAATAATCTCATCTGAATTTCATCAATTTATGATCGTATATGACTCACTCTCATAAAGTGACAAACTTGAGACTAAAAATTTGAAAAATTCCTCTCGGCAAATCAGTTTTAAAATTCGTTAAACGATATTTGACTGCATATATTACGACTTAAGCAGTGTTCAACTTAATAAAATCGTCTGAGTCATTGCAAATAATGTCATTGAATTTCATCAATTTATGATCGTATATGACTCACTCTCATAAAAGTGACAAACTTGAGACTCAAAATTTGAAAAATTCCTCTGGCAAATCAGTTTTAAGTTTCGTTAAACGATATTTGACTGCATATATTACGACTTAAGCAGTGTTCAACTTAATAAAATCGTCTGAGTCATTGCAAATAATGTCATCTGAATTTCATCAATTTATGATCGTATATGACTCACTCTCATAAAAGTGACAAACTTGAGACTCAAAATTTGAAAAATTCCTCTGGCAAATCAATTTTAAGTTTCGTTAAACGATATTTGACTGCATATATTACGACTTTAGCAGTCTTCAACTTAATAAAATCGTCTGAGTCATTGCAAATAATGTCATCTGAATTTCATCAATTTATGATCGTATATGACTCACTCTCATAAAAGTGACAAACTTGAGACTCAAAATTTGAAAAATTCCTCTGGCAAATCAATTTTAAGTTTCGTTAAACGATATTTGACTGCATATATTACGACTTTAGCAGTCTTCAACTTAATAAAATCGTCTGAGTCATTGCAAATAATGTCATCTGAATTTCATCAATTTATGATCGTATATGACTCACTCTCATAAAAGTGACAAACTTGAGACTCAAAATTTGAAAAATTCCTCTCGGCAAATCAGTTTTAAGTTTCGTTAAACGATATTTGACTGCATATATTACGACTAGAGCAGTGTTCAACTTAATAAAATCGTCTAAGTCATTGCAAATAATGTCATCTGAATTTCATCAATTTATGATCGTATATGACTCACTCTCATAAAAGTGACAAACTTGAGACTAAAAATTTGAAAATTCCTCTCGGCAAATCAATTTTAAGTTTCGTTAAACGATATTTGACTGCATATATTACGACTTTAGCAGTCTTCAACTTAATAAAATCGTCTGAGTCATTGCAAATAATGTCATCTGAATTTCATCAATTTATGATCGTATATGACTCACTCTCATAAAAGTGACAAACTTGAGACTCAAAATTTGAAAAATTCCTCTCGGCAAATCAATTTTAAGTTTCGTTAAACGATATTTGACTGCATATATTACGACTTTAGCAGTCTTCAACTTAATAAAATCGTCTGAGTCATTGCAAATAATGTCATCTGAATTTCATCAATTTATGATCGTATATGACTCACTCTCATAAAAGTGACAAACTTGAGACTCAAAATTTGAAAAATTCCTCTGGCAAATCAGTTTTAAGTTTCGTTAAACGATATTTGACTGCATATATTACGACTTTAGCAGTGTTCAACTTAATAAAATCGTCTGAGTCATTGCAAATAATGTCATCTGAATTTCATCAATTTATGATCGTATATGACTCACTTTCATAAAAGTGACAAACTTGAGACTCAAAATTTGAAAAATTCCTCTGGCAAATCAGTTTTAAGTTTCGTTAAACGATATTTGACTGCATATATTACGACTTTAGCAGTGTTCAACTTAATAAAATCGTCTGAGTCATTGCAAATAATGTCATCTGAATTTCATCAATTTATGATCGTATATGACTCACTCTCATAAAAGTGACAAACTTGAGACTCAAAATTTGAAAAATTCCTCTCGGCAAATCAGTTTTAAGTTTCGTTAAACGATATTTGACTGCATATATTACGACTTTAGCAGTGTTCAACTTAATAAAATCGTCTGAGTCATCTGAATTTCATCAATTTATGATCGTATATGACTCACTTCATAAAAGTGACAAACTTGAGACTCAAAAAACCAAAAATTCCTCTGGCAAATAAATTTTAAGTTTCGTTAAACGATATTTAACTGCATATATTACGACTAAAGAAGTGTTAAACTTAATAAAATCGTCAAAGTCATTGCAAATAATGTCAACTAAATTTCATCAATTTATGATCGTATATGACTCACTCTCATAAAAGTGACAAACTTGAGACTAAAAATTTGAAAAATTCCTCTCGGCAAATCAATTTTAAGTTTCGTTAAACGATATTTGACTGCATATATTACGACTTTAGCAGTGTTCAACTTAATAAAATCGTCTGAGTCATTGCAAATAATGTCATCTGAATTTCATCAATTTATGATCGTATATGACTCACTCTCATAAAAGTGACAAACTTGAGACTCAAAATTTGAAAAATTCCTCTCGGCAAATCAGTTTTAAGTTTCGTTAAACGATATTTGACGGCATATATTAAGACTTTAGCAGTCTTCAACTTAATAAAATCGTCTGAGTCATTGCAAATAATGTCATCTGAATTTCATCAATTTATGATCGTATATGACTCACTCTCATAAAAGTGACAAACTTGAGACTCAAAATTTGAAAAATTCCTCTCGGCAAATCAGTTTTAAGTTTCGTTAAACGATATTTGACTGCATATATTACGACTTTAGCAGTGTTCAACTTAATAAAATCGTCTGAGTCATTGCAAATAATGTCATCTGAATTTCATCAATTTATGATCGTATATGACTCACTCTCATAAAAGTGACAAACTTGAGACTCAAAATTTGAAAAATTCCTCTCGGCAAATCAGTTTTAAGTTTCGTTAAACGATATTTGACTGCATATATTAAGACTTTAGCAGTCATCAACTTAATAAAATCGTCTGAGTCATTGCAAATAATGTCATCTGAATTTCATCAATTTATGATCGTATATGACTCACTCTCATAAAAGTGACAAACTTGAGACTCAAAATTTGAAAAATTCCTCTCGGCAAATCAATTTTAAGTTTCGTTAAACGATATTTGACTGCATATATTACGACTTTAGCAGTCTTCAACTTAATAAAATCGTCTGAGTCATTGCAAATAATGTCATCTGAATTTCATCAATTTATGATCGTATATGACTCACTCTCATAAAAGTGACAAACTTGAGACTCAAAATTTGAAAAATTCCTCTGGCAAATCAGTTTTAAGTTTCGTTAAACGATATTTGACTGCATATATTACGACTTTAGCAGTGTTCAACTTAATAAAATCGTCTGAGTCATTGCAAATAATGTCATCTGAATTTCATCAATTTATGATCGTATATGACTCACTCTCATAAAAGTGACAAACTTGAGACTCAAAATTTGAAAAATTCCTCTGGCAAATCAGTTTTAAGTTTCGTTAAACGATATTTGACTGCATATATTACGACTAGAGCAGTGTTCAACTTAATAAAATCGTCTAAGTCATTGCAAATAATGTCATCTGAATTTCATCAATTTATGATCGTATATGACTCACTCTCATAAAAGTGACAAACTTGAGACTAAAAATTTGAAAATTCCTCTCGGCAAATCAGTTTTAAGTTTCGTTAAACGATATTTGACTGCATATATTAAGACTTTAGCAGTGTTCAACTTAATAAAATCGTCTGAGTCATTGCAAATAATGTCATCTGAATTTCATCAATTTATGATCGTATATGACTCACTCTCATAAAAGTGACAAACTTGAGACTCAAAATTTGAAAAATTCCTCTCGGCAAATCAGTTTTAAGTTTCGTTAAACGATATTTGACTGCATATATTACGACTTTAGCAGTCATCAACTTAATAAAATCGTCTGAGTCATTGCAAATAATGTCATCTGAATTTCATCAATTTATGATCGTATATGACTCACTCTCATAAAAGTGACAAACTTGAGACTCAAAATTTGAAAAATTCCTCTGGCAAATCAGTTTTAAGTTTCGTTAAACGATATTTGACTGCATATATTACGACTTTAGCAGTGTTCAACTTAATAAAATCGTCTGAGTCATTGCAAATAATGTCATCTGAATTTCATCAATTTATGATCGTTTATGACTCACTCTCATAAAAGTGACAAACTTGAGACTCAAAATTTGAAAAATTCCTCTCGGCAAATCAGTTTTAAGTTTCGTTAAACGATATTTGACTGCATATATTAAGACTTTAGCTGTGTTCAACTTAATAAAATTCGTCTGAGTCATTGCAAATAATCTCATCTGAATTTCATCAATTTATGATCGTATATGACTCACTCTCATAAAAGTGACAAACTTTAGACTCAAAATTTGAAAAATTCCTCTCGGCAAATCAGTTTTAAGTTTCGTTAAACGATATTTGACTGCATATATTACGACTTAAGCAGTGTTCAACTTAATATAATCGTCTGAGTCATTGCAAATAATGTCATCTGAATTTCATCAATTTATGATCGTATATGACTCACTCTCATAAAAGTGACAAACTTGAGACTCAAAATTTGAAAAATTCCTCTCGGCAAATCAGTTTTAAGTTTCGTTAAACGATATTTGACTGCATATATTACGTCTTTAGCAGTCATCAACTTAATAGAATCGTCTGAGTCATTGCAAATAATGTCATCTGAATTTCATCAATTTATGATCGTATATGACTCACTCTCATAAAAGTGACAAACTTGAGACTCAAAATTTGAAAAATTCCTCTCGGCAAATCAGTTTTAAGTTTCGTTAAACGATATTTGACTGCATATATTACGTCTTTAGCAGTCATCAACTTAATAGAATCGTCTGAGTCATTGCAAATAATGTCATCTGAATTCATCAATTTATGATCGTATATGACTCACTCTCATAAAAGTGACAAACTTGAGACTCAAAATTTGAAAAATTCCTCTCTGCAAATCAGTTTTAAGTTTCGTTAAACGATATTTGACTGCATATATATATCGACTTTAGCAGTGTTCAACTTAATAAAATCGTCTGAGTCATTGCAAATAATGTCATCTGAATTTCATCAATTTATGATCGTATATGACTCACTTTCATAAAAGTGACAAACTTGAGACTCAAAATTTGAAAAATTCCTCTCGGCAAATCAGTTTTAAGTTTCGTTAAACGATATTTGACTGCATATATTAAGACTTTAGCTGTGTTCAACTTAATAAAATCGTCTTAGTCATTGCAAATAATGTCATCTGAATTTCATCAATTTATGATCGTATATGACTCACTCTCATAAAAGTGACAAACTTGAGACTCAAAATTTTGAAAAATTCCTCTCGGCAAATCAGTTTTAAGTTTCGTTAAACGATATTTGACTGCATATATTAAGACTTTAGCTGTGTTCAACTTAATAAAATCGTCTTAGTCATTGCAAATAATGTCATCTGAATTTCATCAATTTATGATCGTATATGACTCACTCTCATAAAAGTGACAAACTTGAGACTCAAAATTTGAAAAATTCCTCTCGGCAAATCAATTTTAAGTTTCGTTAAACGATATTTGACTGCATATATTACGACTTTAGCAGTCTTCAACTTAATAGAATCGTCTGAGTCATTGTAAATAATTTCATCTGAATTTCATCAATTTATGATCGTATATGACTCACTCTCATAAAAGTGACAAACTTGAGACTCAAAATTTGAAAAATTCCTCTCGGCAAATCAATTTTAAGTTTCGTTAAACGATATTTGACTGCATATATTACGACTTTAGCAGTCTTCAACTTAATAGAATCGTCTGAGTCATTGTAAATAATTTCATCTGAATTTCATCAATTTATGATCGTTTATGACTCACTCTCATAAAAGTGACAAACTTGAGACTCAAAATTTGAAAAATTCCTCTCGGCAAATCAGTTTTAAGTTTCGTTAAACGATATTTGACTGCATTTATTACGACTTTAGCAGTGTTCAACTTAATAAAATCGTCTGAGTCATTGCAAATAATGTCATCTGAATTTCATCATATTTATGATCGTATATGACTCACTCTCATAAGTGACAAACTTGAGACTCAAAATTTGAAAAATTCCTCTCGGCAAATCAGTTTTAAGTTTCGTTAAACGATATTTGACTGCATATATTACGTCTTTAGCAGTCATCAACTTAATAGAATCGTCTGAGTCATTGCAAATAATGTCATCTGAATTTCATCAATTTATGATCGTATATGACTCACTCTCATAAAAGCTGACAAACTTGAGACTCAAAATTTGAAAAATTCCTCTCGGCAAATCAGTTTTAAGTTTCGTTAAACGATATTTGACTGCATATATTACGTCTTTAGCAGTCATCAACTTAATAGAATCGTCTGAGTCATTGCAAATAATGTCATCTGAATTTCATCAATTTATGATCGTATATGACTCACTCTCATAAAATTGACAAACTTGAGACTCAAAATTTGAAAAATTCCTCTCGGCAAATCAGTTTTAAGTTTCGTTAAACGATATTTGACTGCATATATTACGTCTTTAGCAGTCATCAACTTAATAGAATCGTCTGAGTCATTGCAAATAATGTCATCTGAATTTCATCAATTTATGATCGTATATGACTCACTCTCATAAAAGTGACAAACTTGAGACTCAAAATTTGAAAAATTCCTCTCGGCAAATCAGTTTTAAGTTTCGTTAAACGATATTTGACTGCATATATTACGTCTTTAGCAGTCATCAACTTAATAGAATCGTCTGAGTCATTGCAAATAATGTCATCTGAATTTCATCAATTTATGATCGTATATGACTCACTCTCATAAAAGTGACAAACTTGAGACTCAAAATTTGAAAAATTCCTCTCGGCAAATCAGTTTTAAGTTTCGTTAAACGATATTTGACTGCATATATTACGTCTTTAGCAGTCATCAACTTAATAGAATCGTCTGAGTCATTGCAAATAATGTCATCTGAATTTCATCAATTTATGATCGTATATGACTCACTCTCATAAAAGTGACAAACTTGAGACTCAAAATTTGAAAAATTCCTCTCGGCAAATCAGTTTTAAGTTTCGTTAAACGATATTTGACTGCATATATTACGTCTTTAGCAGTCATCAACTTAATAGAATCGTCTGAGTCATTGCAAATAATGTCATCTGAATTTCATCAATTTATGATCGTATATGACTCACTCTCATAAAAGCTGACAAACTTGAGACTCAAAATTTGAAAAATTCCTCTCGGCAAATCAGTTTTAAGTTTCGTTAAACGATATTTGACTGCATATATTACGTCTTTAGCAGTCATCAACTTAATAGAATCGTCTGAGTCATTGCAAATAATGTCATCTGAATTTCATCAATTTATGATCGTATATGACTCACTCTCATAAAAGTGACAAACTTGAGACTCAAAATTTGAAAAATTCCTCTCGGCAAATCAGTTTTAAGTTTCGTTAAACGATATTTGACTGCATTTATTACGACTTTAGCAGTGTTCAACTTAATAAAATCGTCTGAGTCATTGCAAATAATGTCATCTGAATTTCATCATATTTATGATCGTATATGACTCACTCTCATAAAAGTGACAAACTTGAGACTCAAAATTTGAAAAATTCCTCTCGGCAAATCAGTTTTAAGTTTCGTTAAACGATATTTGACTGCATATATTACGTCTTTAGCAGTCATCAACTTAATAGAATCGTCTGAGTCATTGCAAATAATGTCATCTGAATTTCATCAATTTATGATCGTATATGACTCACTCTCATAAAAGTGACAAACTTGAGACTCAAAATTTGAAAAATTCCTCTCGGCAAATCAGTTTTAAGTTTCTTTAAACGATATTTGACTGCATATATTACGACTAGAGCAGTGTTCAACTTAATAAAATCGTCTAAGTCATTGCAAATAATGTCATCTGAATTTCATCAATTTATGATCGTATATGACTCACTCTCATAAAAGTGACAAACTTGAGACTAAAAATTTGAAAAATTCCTCTCGGCAAATCAATTTTAAGTTTCGTTAAACGATATTGACTGCATATATTACGACTTTAGCAGTGTTCAACTTAATAAAATCGTCTGAGTCATTGCAAATAATGTCATCTGAATTTCATCAATTTATGATCGTATATTACTCACTCTCATAAAAGTGACAAACTTGAGACTCAAAATTTGAAAAATTCCTCTCGGCAAATCAGTTTTAAGTTTCGTTAAACGATTTTTGACTGCATATATTACGACTTTAGCAGTGTTCAACTTAATAAAATCGTCTGAGTCATTGCAAATAATGTCATCTGAATTTCATCAATTTATGATCGTATATGACTCACTCTCATAAAAGTGACAAACTTGAGACTCAAAATTTGAAAAATTCCTCTCGGCAAATCAATTTTAAGTTTCGTTAAACGATATTTGACTGCATATATTACGACTTTAGCAGTCTTCAACTTAATAGAATCGTCTGAGTCATTGTAAATAATTTCATCTGAATTTCATCAATTTAATGATCGTATATGACTCACTCTCATAAAAGTGACAAACTTGAGACTCAAAATTTGAAAAATTCCTCTCGGCAAATCAATTTTAAGTTTCGTTAAACGATATTTGACTGCATATATTACGACTTTAGCAGTCTTCAACTTAATAGAATCGTCTGAGTCATTGTAAATAATTTCATCTGAATTTCATCAATTTATGATCGTATATGACTCACTCTCATAAAAGTGACAAACTTGAGACTCAAAATTTGAAAAATTCCTCTCGGCAAATCAGTTTTAAGTTTCGTTAAACGATATTTGACTGCATATATTACGTCTTTAGCAGTCATCAACTTAATAGAATCGTCTGAGTCATTGCAAATAATGTCATCTGAATTTCATCAATTTATGATCGTATATGACTCACTCTCATAAAAGTGACAAACTTGAGACTCAAAATTTGAAAAATTCCTCTCGGCAAATCAATTTTAAGTTTCGTTAAACGATATTTGACTGCATATATTACGACTTTAGCAGTCTTCAACTTAATAGAATCGTCTGAGTCAATTGCAAATAATCTCATCTGAATTTCATCAATTTATGATCGTATATGACTCACTCTCATAAAAGTGACAAACTTTAGACTCAAAATTTGAAAAATTCCTCTCGGCAAATCAGTTTTAAGTTTCGTTAAACGATATTTGACTGCATATATTACGACTTAAGCAGTGTTCAACTTAATATAATCGTCTGAGTCATTGCAAATAATGTCATCTGAATTTCATCAATTTATGATCGTATATGACTCACTCTCATAAAAGTGACAAACTTGAGACTCAAAATTTGAAAAATTCCTCTCGGCAAATCAGTTTTAAGTTTCGTTAAACGATATTTGACTGCATATATTAAGACTTTAGCTGTGTTCAACTTAATAAAATCGTCTTAGTCATTGCAAATAATGTCATCTGAATTTCATCAATTTATGATCGTATATGACTCACTCTCATAAAAGTGACAAACTTGAGACTCAAAATTTGAAAAATTCCTCTCGGCAAATCAATTTTAAGTTTCGTTAAACGATATTTGACTGCATATATTACGACTTTAGCAGTCTTCAACTTAATAGAATCGTCTGAGTCATTGCAAATAATCTCATCTGAATTTCATCAATTTATGATCGTATATGACTCACTCTCATAAAAGTGACAAACTTTAGACTCAAAATTTGAAAAATTCCTCTCGGCAAATCAGTTTTAAGTTTCGTTAAACGATATTTGACTGCATATATTACGACTTAAGCAGTGTTCAACTTAATATAATCGTCTGAGTCATTGCAAATAATGTCATCTGAATTTCATCAATTTATGATCGTATATGACTCACTCTCATAAAAGTGACAAACTTGAGACTCAAAATTTGAAAAATTCCTCTCGGCAAATCAGTTTTAAGTTTCTTTAAACGATATTTGACTGCATATATTACGACTAGAGCAGTGTTCAACTTAATAAAATCGTCTAAGTCATTGCAAATAATGTCATCTGAATTTCATCAATTTATGATCGTATATGACTCACTCTCATAAAAGTGACAAACTTGAGACTAAAAATTTGAAAATTCCTCTCGGCAAATCAGTTTTAAGTTTCGTTAAACGATATTTGACTGCATATATTACGTCTTTAGCAGTCATCAACTTAATAGAATCGTCTGAGTCATTGCAAATAATGTCATCTGAATTTCATCAATTTATGATCGTATATGACTCACTCTCATAAAAGTGACAAACTTGAGACTCAAAATTTGAAAAATTCCTCTGGCAAATCAGTTTTAAGTTTCGTTAAACGATATTTGACTGCATATATTACGACTTTAGCAGTGTTCAACTTAATAAAATCGTCTGAGTCATTGCAAATAATGTCATCTGAATTTCATCAATTTATGATCGTATATGACTCACTTTCATAAAAGTGACAAACTTGAGACTCAAAATTTGAAAAATTCCTCTGGCAAATCAGTTTTAAGTTTCGTTAAACGATATTTGACTGCATATATTACGACTTTAGCAGTGTTCAACTTAATAAAATCGTCTGAGTCATTGCAAATAATGTCATCTGAATTTCATCAATTTATGATCGTATATGACTCACTCTCATAAAAAGTGACAAACTTGAGACTCAAAATTTGAAAAATTCCTCTCGGCAAATCAGTTTTAAGTTTCGTTAAACGATATTTGACTGCATATATTACGTCTTTAGCAGTCATCAACTTAATAGAATCGTCTGAGTCATTGCAAATAATGTCATCTGAATTTCATCAATTTATGATCGTATATGACTCACTCTCATAAAAGTGACAAACTTGAGACTCAAAATTTGAAAAATTCCTCTCGGCAAATCAATTTTAAGTTTCGTTAAACGATATTTGACTGCATATATTACGACTTTAGCAGTCTTCAACTTAATAGAATCGTCTGAGTCATTGTAAATAATTTCATCTGAATTTCACAATTTATGATCGTATATGACTCACTCTCATAAAAGTGACAAACTTGAGACTCAAAATTTGAAAAATTCCTCTCGGCAAATCAGTTTTAAGTTTCTTTAAACGATATTTGACTGCATATATTACGACTAGAGCAGTGTTCAACTTAATAAAATCGTCTAAGTCATTGCAAATAATGTCATCTGAATTTCATCAATTTATGATCGTATATGACTCACTCTCATAAAAGTGACAAACTTGAGACTAAAAATTTGAAAAATTCCTCTCGGCAAATCAATTTTAAGTTTCGTTAAACGATATTTGACTGCATATATTACGACTTTAGCAGTCTTCAACTTAATAGAATCGTCTGAGTCATTGTAAATAATTTCATCTGAATTTCATCAATTTATGATCGTATATGACTCACTCTCATAAAAGTGACAAACTTGAGACTCAAAATTTGAAAAATTCCTCTCGGCAAATCAATTTTAAGTTTCGTTAAACGATATTTGACTGCATATATTACGACTTTAGCAGTCTTCAACTTAATAGAATCGTCTGAGTCATTGCAAATAATGTCATCTGAATTTCATCAATTTATGATCGTATATGACTCCTCTCATAAAAGTGACAAACTTGAGACTCAAAATTTGAAAAATTCCTCTCGGCAAATCAGTTTTAAGTTTCGTTAAACGATATTTGACTGCATATATTACGTCTTTAGCAGTCATCAACTTAATAGAATCGTCTGAGTCATTGCAAATAATGTCATCTGAATTTCATCAATTTATGATCGTATATGACTCACTCTCATAAAAGTGACAAACTTGAGACTCAAAATTTGAAAAATTCCTCTCGGCAAATCAGTTTTAAGTTTCGTTAAACGATATTTGACTGCATATATTACGTCTTTAGCAGTCATCAACTTAATAGAATCGTCTGAGTCATTGCAAATAATGTCATCTGAATTTCATCAATTTATGATCGTATATGACTCACTCTCATAAAAGTGACAAACTTGAGACTCAAAATTTGAAAAATTCCTCTCTGCAAATCAGTTTTAAGTTTCGTTAAACGATATTTGACTGCATATATATATCGACTTTAGCAGTGTTCAACTTAATAAAATCGTCTGAGTCATTGCAAATAATGTCATCTGAATTTCATCAATTTATGATCGTATATGACTCACTCTCATAAAAGTGACAAACTTGAGACTCAAAATTTGAAAAATTCCTCTCGGCAAATCAGTTTTAAGTTTCGTTAAACGATATTTGACTGCATATATTACGTCTTTAGCAGTCATCAACTTAATAGAATCGTCTGAGTCATTGCAAATAATGTCATCTGAATTTCATCAATTTATGATCGTATATGACTCACTCTCATAAAAGCTGACAAACTTGAGACTCAAAATTTGAAAAATTCCTCTCGGCAAATCAGTTTTAAGTTTCGTTAAACGATATTTGACTGCATATATTACGTCTTTAGCAGTCATCAACTTAATAGAATCGTCTGAGTCATTGCAAATAATGTCATCTGAATTTCATCAATTTATGATCGTATATGACTCACTCTCATTAAAGTGACAAACTTGAGACTCAAAATTTGAAAAATTCCTCTCGGCAAATCAGTTTTAAGTTTCGTTAAACGATATTTGACTGCATATATTACGTCTTTAGCAGTCATCAACTTAATAGAATCGTCTGAGTCATTGCAAATAATGTCATCTGAATTTCATCAATTTATGATCGTATATGACTCACTCTCATAAAAGTGACAAACTTGAGACTCAAAATTTGAAAAATTCCTCTCGGCAAATCAATTTTAAGTTTCGTTAAACGATATTTGACTGCATATATTACGACTTTAGCAGTCTTCAACTTAATAGAATCGTCTGAGTCATTGTAAATAATTTCATCTGAATTTCATCAATTTATGATCGTATATGACTCACTCTCATAAAAGTGACAAACTTGAGACTCAAAATTTGAAAAATTCTCTCGGCAAATCAGTTTTAAGTTTCGTTAAACGATATTTGACTGCATATATTACGACTTTAGCAGTCTTCAACTTAATAGAATCGTCAGAGTCATTGCAAATAAAGTCATCTGAATTTTATCATTTTATGATTGTATATTAATTTTATTAAATTTCTTTGTAAATTTTTGTTTATTTTATCTAAAAGAATTAATTTTTTGATTTTACTTTATATTTATTTACTTTTGTATATATTTTAATATATAATTGACTTATTTTATATATTATAATTTAAAAATTATTCAAGCATTTTATCTTATTAGAATCAATTATTGTTTCTTTTGCTGTATATTTTAAATAATATTTCTTTTATAATAATAAAGAATATTAACTAAGAATAATAGATAAAATTATAGTGAATATAGAAATTCTTTTGATAAATACTATTTTATATTTTTGATTTTATTATAATATTCATTTGTTCATAACTATCACTATACTATTTTTAAAACTACCTTTTTTTTCGCATTTCTTACCAAATGAAGAAGAGTATTAACTCTTACTTTAGATAACCTTATTCAAGACTTTTTTGTAGATAAAAAAGAAAAAAAAGCAAAAGGAAAGAATTTGTATCATGGATTACCTAAATGGGCGTTAAGGTAAATTGGAACAAGCTAATAGAGCGTGTTCTAAAATATGAAAATGAAATGGAAAGTAGCGGTAAATGACTTGGAATAATGCCTAGATAGAAAAACGACATAAAAGGTTTCTTCTACTTGGAGTAAAGATTAACTAATAACCTAAAAGACTTATAACTAAATAAAGGCCTAAATGTCAATAATGAGAAAATTGAATCTGGAGTAATAATTAGGCGATAGTGATTTAGTTCTAGAGCAAAATCTTCTAAGACAAGATAGAGGATAAAGGGCAAATCCTACGAATAAAGACAATATAATGATAGATAAATAAGAAATGAGAAAATTATTCAATGAACAGAATGTAAAGAGGAGCATAAAAGAGTGTAAATTTAACAAAGCCATATGACCTGATAGTTTCGATGGAAAAATGTTAAATATATAAAAATAAATGTAAGAAACTGTGTGCAAAAAGATATCAAGATTACTGAATGAGAAATAAATTCCAAAGTACATTAATGAAGGGTGGCTCAATTAAGCAAGGACAAAATATCAATATCCAAGAATCAGGAACACAAGACAAATAGTAGTACATTTTCATTTGGAAAAAGTCTAAAGAGATAAAATTAATCATAATAAAAGCAATTTACAACAATCAATATACGGATTTAAAGAGAACATAAGCACACACTTAAACTTGATAGATTTCCATAACATATTAAATTATTTTTAAAAAATGAGCAAGTAAGAGAAGTTTATTTATTGAGAGATTTGTCGAAAGTCTATGACTCATTGAGAATGACAAATTAATCTCGATACTAAAATAAAAACCAATAAACCAAAATGATGCTAAGAGAGTCGAATTAATTAAACAACTATATACTTACAACAAAATAACAAATGAAAAAAAAGAAATAAAAAAAAACAGGGAGTAGCCAGGGAAATAAATTATCCCCGATGTTGTTTAACATTTACTTACAGGATGCTTTTTTAGCTCAACAAGAATTAATGTCCTTGATAAAACAAGGTAAGCTGATAGCTTTTGCAGAAGACATATTTTTAATATAAAAGACCCATAAGAATTTATGAGAGTAATAAATTGTTTAAGAGAAATTGAATAATTCAAAACTTGAAACTGATATAAAAAAAACAGACAGTATTCCTGAGCGACGCTAGAAATTTGAGAGAGATTTTAAAATTAAAGGCATAAACAAAGTCTAAGAATCCAAATACCTAGCACTAAATATTTACCTAATCACCAATAATCTTTTAAAAAACACGAGAAATAATATCAAGAAGAAAAATATTTTATTAAATAATTACTAGCTCAAACAATCGCACTGACAGCGACACAATAATAATAGCTTAATTTATGTCAAAGATAATTTATATATACATCCCACTAGTTGCGATAAAAATCTTAAAAATTTGAGTAGATAGAGAATATGAAGCTACAATTGAATACAATAACTCTATGAACATCGAGAAACATCCCAAA
>ARYC01021611.1:0-11951 GCA_000711775.1 Oxytricha trifallax
CCCTACAAATCAAAGCACTTATATTCCTTATTAAGGGGTTTTGGGGTTTTGATTGTGCATGTGAATTAATTTGTATTGATACACAGTACTATTATTAAAAATTCTGTATTTTATTTTCAAAATATAATTAAAAATGAATTTATTGTAATTAAATTCGAATAATTTGTAGTTTACCTGACTATTAAGTAATAATATCCATATTTTTAATGTGCATAAATTGAAGCAAAAGCTTAAAGCTTAACAATTAATTGTTATTTTTAATACTCCGAGCTTATTGCTCCTACTGATACTTCTAATAATTTATGTTTCTTAAGTAAATTAGAGTCAAAGGTTTTCAATTGAATGTAGGTTTAATAATAAAACTATTGCTTCATCATTTTCATTCCTTTTCTTCTCGGGTTGTCAGTCTAATTGAAGTTTAAAAACAATACTTAATTTTTAAAAAAAGTTACTCACGAGATATTACTCCATCTAGAATCCAAATTCTAGTTCAAAACACATAAAAATAAGTACATATTAGTTTAAAAGCTTTACGGAATTTATTCCTGCGGCTTAGGTGAGCCAGATACTATAATCAGACTTTACTACAATCAACATGTCAGACTTAGAGTTACAGGGGAACACGCCGGCTCTCTTGCTGCTCTGTAACTGCTAAGTGAATTTCGTTTTCCACTGTCATGTCTACTTTCTTAATTAGATTTGAATTAAAAGTAAAAAACCCTCCTCAGAAAAATATAATTGTTTGGTTTTGATAAAATGGGGAAAAACCCCGAGGGATACTCTCTTTCTGAGATTTTCTTTCGTAAAGTTTTAATAACTTTTTTTCAGTAAAAAAAATTTAATCTGGGATACGAGCTATCTATCAACTCGACCCTACTATTAGCTGTTTCAAATAAAAATTCTAAATACGATTAAAACGATTAATTATCTATTACTTTTGCATGGTCTATGCTCTTGTCTCATTTATTTTGAGGAAATTTTGGGATGAGGTATTTACACCGTAAAATCTACTGCCTTCAAAATTTCGAACTCATGGGTATCTGAATTGGTCCGGATGAACCTCCCAACATATCAGTAGGTCAATAAGTACATATACTTTATACTAAGGTTTTATATTGAAATCATAAAACTTTGTATCTTCTTAATAGAGTGATGAAAGTCAAAACTTAGAAGTGCTCCGATGATTTAGTTATTTTTTAAATCGATTAGCAAAAAGGAAATTCTGTCTTCTAGAATATATTTTGAACTTGAATAAAAATAATTGAACGAGTCCTCAACATCAAATTTGTACTTTCCAGTCGAGTAGAGAGCAAATATAGTCAATAAATACTAATAATATACCAAAAAGAATCTTCTTTTTAAAAAGATAGACATTAGAAATTAAAATTCACTATGCTCTAATAAAATAAGAAATTTAAAATAATATTCGAGTAGAAAGGGTTCTACTCAGTCATCACACAAGATAAGAAACGACAAGCATCTCTAACTTACTGTAAAGTAGAAATCAATACAATTTTAATGTGCTCATTAAGCATGGATGTTGGTTCATCATTATAGCTGTTTATGTCCAATATTTGGCCTAGAAATTGTCCTTTTAACATTAATAACTTTTGATACAGGGCTTAATAACTTTTTAAATAGGATAAATTTGTAAAATTTATTAAAAAATACCTTAATTAAATGCATAAATATTATTCTTTTAAAATATAAATAAATGTATATTATGGAAGGGTATATTATTAATACAGCTATTTTTTTATTCAAGGTGTAAATACTTATAAATCATTAAATTTAGTTTTTATGAATTATTTCAATAGTTTATAAACTGATAAAGTTATAATTATCCCATTCTAATTAATTATGAAATATCATTCTACATACAATATTAACATGCTTTATATTAAATTATTTTTACTTTGCAACTTTATTTTTAAAAGGATCTAAAAATACTATTAATAATTGTTTATTAGCACAAATTAAAGCATAAGATTAAGTTCTTTTTATGTTTAATTATATTATTCACCAAATTACATATTCTAAATGAGATAAAACTCTTAATATATATATTATAATCAATTCGATTGTTCTTTTCCAAAGCACTTTTCTCAATATATATTATTATATGATAAATCATAAAAAATTAAATAAATTTTTAATATGATCCATGATATATCTACCACTTAAATTGTATTTAATTACTCCATCTTTTTATATAATATTAATTCTATAATTTGTGCATTTATATGTCAAGTTTATTGAAGTTATGTTTTGCCTTATTAATGATTTATTTGAGCTATAATCTTTATAAAAGAATTTGAGAAAAAATTGAAGCACACCAAAGTGAAGTTAAAATTTATATTAAAAATATTATTTTAATTTTTATTATATAATATTATGAAAAAAAATTAATTCTATAAAATATTAACAAATTCAAATTACATAGTTTCCACCTGAAATTTATATTTTATAGACAGAATTTTTTAATTTTCAAGTCAAATTAGCAGTTTTTTTTTTTGAACTTGATAGATAAAATATAATTATCATTCTTAAAATTTTTCAATTTAAATAACTTTAAAATTATGAATGATTCGATACCAAATATTTTGAATTTATAAATGCTTATTTATTAAAAAATTAAATTTATTTTCTTTTTATGGACCTCTAATTTTCTAATAAATATTTTAGATTAAAAAATTGCATAAACTGACATAATTATAATTAATGAATATGATGTTGAATCAATATAAAAATAAACTAATAAGAACCTATTTTTATGTTAAATATATAAATCATCTAAAGATATTAAGTTACATTTCTTTATAAGAATTAAAATTTATAAAAGGTGAAATAAGTAATAAATAAAAATAATCGCGCAATAATTTGAAATGTCAGCGAACTTGAGTTCAGAAAGAGATATTGCAAAGTTTTTCTCACTGTCGGGCGTGACTGTGAGGCCCGATGCCTGCCAAGCAATCATCCAAGTCCTTCATAAACTCACCTACTTCGATCATATAATTATAAATATTAAAAACAATCACAAGAGAGCGTACTTGGAGAAGTTCCTAAAGCACATTAAGGATAGACAAATTATTGGCTTGAACACTGAGGGCCAGGGCTTAAACAACTCCAACGGGGCCATGCTGCTTGATAGAGAGACCACAAAATTTTAAATATGATTTTTTATGGAAGTTAAAACTAGATTTATTTTAATCATCTATATTATTTTTTACAAATATAATTCATAGTTTCATCAAACATCATTTAAAAAAGTAGGTGAAAGACAATGTATTTTAAACATTTAATAAATTACTCCAACTACCACTTTAAAAATAACTTAATAAATTTTCAGAGTTTTGCATCAGAATAAAACGGTATGAAGAATACTTAAGCTTAATAAATAACTTTATTGTCAGGAAAAAGTACTCCTTCAAATATTTTCACATTCATGTAGAATTATTAAAATATTTATGATTGTATATGAGCGTTTTATTAAGGAAAGTATTATTATAAATTGACAATGCTTAAATTAAACTTATTTTGCCTCTCTATTACAGTATTTTTTTTTTCTGATTAAATAATCTCAATAACTTTATTTTTCTTAAATTGGGTCTCAAGTAAAAAGGATTTCTAGTTTTAATTTAATTTATATAATTATTGAATAAAGGACAGTTACACATGCTTTTAAAATAATACATCTGTGTTTATTTTAATTCAATATTCATAATTATTTTATATTACAAAAAGTTACATGATTCTCAACAATGAAATTAGTACAATCGAATTAGATTCTTAATAAAGATCTATAAATAATTAAAAAAATTTTCATATTTTTTCAATTTATCAAGAGATTTTCATGATTATTTAAAAATTATATTTTATACATAAAGTTACTTTAATTTTTAATAAAATCTATAGTACTTATTAGCAAATTTCTATGAAATATGATTTGCAATATATTTTATATATACTTTATCAATTTTTACTCATAATCACTTATAAATCTCTACTTTTAAATTCATGATTATTTTCATATATTTTTTTACAGTGATTTGTTTGAGTAGATACGCAGTATTGATACCCAAACTATTAATGTTGAAACTATGCACTTAATTCCAGCATCTTCATTGATAAGCCCTATCTTTGAAATTCAGAGGTGACCCCTCCTCCAATCTAGTCAACTGTTTTGTGTCTCTAGAGTGCATCCTAGTTGAACATTAGCATTTACTGATAGGTATAGAGGTTAAATTAGGATTTCAAAAACTTCAAACCTTTTCTTCTTAAATTATCTTCGGGGTTTTGGTTGTATTAATTATACTTCTACATTTGATAATTTCCATGTTCATCCTCAAAGCTTAATTTTAATTTATAAAAAAATCGATTGAAGTTTATATATTGATACGATGAGCAGCTCGTTGAAAGGTTGTAAACCTAAAATTGAGAAAATCTTATGATTTAAGTAGTGGCACCCATGATTAGACTTTTATTGTCATTGATCTCACGTATGTCTTTGACAATCTAATACCTTAGGACTATGAATCTGAGATAGACTCACCAAATCTTTTGCAAGATAAATTAGGTCTACAAGGGAAATTGTTAGCTTGTGTAGCAAGCTTTTAAAATTTCAATTGCAAGTTCGCATCGCTTGTCACGGATTGGACGTAAAAGAATTTTTATGTTTATTTATTTAAAGAGTACAATGATTCTACTAAGAGCATTAGTTTCGCAACAGGAAGTTAACAATGTTGTAGTTTAACTTTCCTCAAAGCAATCTCAACTTCTTCTTTTGTTTGAAATAACTGTTTCCATTTTAAATGTTTATACAGTCGGACAGTTTCGACTACATTTCGACCTGCTAGACGGCTTAAAAACTTTGATACGTCACCATATATTAATTAATCCTCTGAATATCTTTTATTTTAATAGTGGAATAATTAAAACTGATGTTGTCCGTTTAAAAATTACTTAATTAATCGATATAATTCAGAATGATTTGATATTTTTACAAAAGTTTATTAATAAAAACGCTTAACCCTTTAATTTAAATTTTAATAAAATCATACTTATTAGTTTTAAATTATATATTTATTAATCACAGTATACATATTGCAAATTTTTTAAACAAAAATTAGGAAATTAAAAGTTAGAGATTATTATATCATGAAATTGAAATTTAACTGCGTTCCTACTAATATAATTATCTATAAAAAATCATTTTTTTCATTAAAAATATCTTAAAAGAACTTCAAAGCTTTTTGATAAAATACCAAAGACTTTAATATTTAAATTTTATGAAAATTATTATTAATTAATATTTTAATTTTAAAAGGAATTAATAATATTTGAATTTCTTCAAGCATTGACTAGAAATTAAATTTAAAATTTTGTAAGCATTTCAAATTAATTGCTTATTAAAAATATTATTGTTACTATTCTCACATATTGAACTTGCTTCAAGTTTATATAAATTAAGAAGCCAATTAAAAAGAATTATTAATAATCATCTTCATAAGAGAAGAATTAATATTTATAAAAGGTGAATTACTTATAAATAAAATCTATTTATTTATATTTTATATGTTATATTTTTCTTATATTTGATTTGTCTCTTTATTTGTCTTGTTGTCTTGTTTTTCTTGTGTGGTGGGATTGTTTGATTCGGAGCCTGGCCATGCTATACTACCAACATCCATAACTCACTACTAATCTTCGATACATAATATATTTCAATATATTAAAAAAATCAAAGCAAAGAAGAGGCAACTTGGAGAATTTTTCTTAAGCCAATATTATAGTGAATAGAACAAAAATTATTGGCTTGAACATTCAAAACCCATAAACCCCTTCAGTAGTTTGATTGAGTTTTTGATTGATAACAGTAGACTATTAGTGCATACCTTAAATAGGATTTATGTAGGGAATTATGGTTTTAATATAATTTAAATTAGTGTGTATTTTAGGTGTTTTTTTTTAAAAAAAATATTCACTCAAACAGTACCTCATCATCATAAGGCAACTTTCTAAACTTAATTTATCCTAACCAACTTATTATCTAGTCAATTGTATGATCTGCTCTGTTGTTTGGCTTCAGGATAATTTGCTTAACCATATCTTTCATTTTATCTTTAATCTTAATTTGCTTTAGATACTGCTGGATTCTTTGCTTTGAATATTTTTCTCTTCTACAACTGTAATAGTCATTTCTTTGCATATCACACTCTATTATTAATGCTGCTAGAGACCAGATGTCCCACCTTATATCTCCATCCCTCCAGTCTTCTCTCTCTGGAAAATATTCGAGAGTGCCACGAAAGTTGGCCAGTCCTGAAGCCTCAACTCTCTAAGATTTATTGAAGTCTATTATTACCACTCTGAGTGGTGAAAAGTCAAGCATAATGTTTTCAGGCTTTAAATCTCTGTGCACGTATCCTAATGTATGGAGATCCTCAATACCTTTGCAGAAATTTGTTAGAATAAGAGGGAGTTACTTTAGACACCTTTAGTCTTGGATATAGTCTCTCAATGTAATTTAGTATAAAGGTAGGCGAAAAGCTACATGATTTTTAGCTAGGAGAATTGCTTCAAGTTTAATTATAAATCTGTTTTGTCTATCTCTTGCTTTAGCAAGAGCTTGATACTCATTGACAAACTCCATTTGATACTTGTAATCACATTTAAAGAAATTGAATGGATAAATCTTGTAAGCAAACTGTTTATCAGTCATGACCTTTTTCTCAAATATATCCTCAAGAATTAGATAACTTTCTTTGTACTCAGTTAAGCCAATTATATTCAATATTGGAAGCTTGAGTGCATTATGAGAATAATTTTTAATATCTCAGAGGCAGGGAAATATTTCACTGCTTTAATGAGTTTATTCTCTTTCTTAACTCTTTGCTCCAAAGATTCTAAAGGATCTCCTGGCTTTCTTTTCTGAAGAAATACTTCACCAGTCTCAGGATCTATGACATCAAACTTCTTAGCATGGTGTTTTTCGAGGTGAATTTTTAGATCCCTTGAATGATTGTATTGCTTATTACAGTAAGGGTAGAAATATTTTCCATCTATGTTTTCATGCTTAAGATAGAGCTTGGGTTTTTAAGAATGCTGCTCTTTGATCTTTGAGAGCATATTTATAAGTAAAGCTCTTCTAACACTCTTCAAAAAAATGATATATCTTTATTTATTTTTTCTCTTCCTCCTCTTATTTATTTTTATTGGTACCTCACATTATAATTCTTAGATCTGCATATCTATTTTACAATTGAATTGCTATTCAAAGTCTGAGACCTAAGGTACGAAAATATAAGGTTCATTTTAGGTAGAGGCATCACAAGTCTCAATTTTATTATGATTCATGAAAGTTCTTTCTGGCTAATGCCAAGCAATGCCGCTTTTCTAAGTAAGTTACCACTCATTTTATCAATACTATTAATAATTATATAAGCTGTTTAAATTCTAACTTTAAACAAAAGTAAGAGCAAATTCTCAAAGATTTAGAGAGGTCTGATAAGAACAGAGTGCGTGACATTAGTTTAAATTCTCTTAAATTTTGAGATACTTTATTTACTAATTAATTCATCCATTTCAAACATTAAATTGCACCTAAATATGTTTTGTGAAGTTAGGTGGTCCTCCTAAATTTGTTCTCGCAAAATAAGGACGGGAAGTTTTATAATTTAATTTTTTTAATGTACCTCCTAATATGGTTTTGAACTTTAATTAAACCTCCTAATAAAGTTTTAAATAAATTAGGAGCACCACCTAATTAAATTAATTATTATTAGTAGCAAATTAATGGAGAAAGTTTGATAAAAATTGAAGTAAAACTCTGAAACTTGGAGAAAGTTCCTCCATCTTTCTCTATATGTGTGATTCAGGTGGACCTCCAAATGGATCTCCCTATTTAGTAGTGAAATTTTAGTAAATTCAGAATGGATATCCATAATTTTAAATTTCATAAACATTTATAGAATATGGAAGCAAAATAAAGTCTATGAATTATGCAATGAAGAGAATATAATCTCAAGATTTAATAGGGAAATTCAGGAGTAAAGAAGATCTTTACAGATACTTGGGATAGCAAGGTAAGTTTATCTTATAATTAACTTAATAATCATAGTTGGATTGTTCTTGCCAACACAGGAAGGAGCATTGCTAAATGAAGAGAAAAATCATTTAAGTCTAATGAAATCAGAATGATCGAGATACCTAACTATCCTAAAATATCAGTACCAAACCTCTATGATGATGCTATGAGTGATCCATATGTTGCTCTCTACCTTCCAGTAAAGCTACAAATCTCTAATAAGTTGCCAGAGCTTTGGTCTTCTTGGAACTCTGAAACCTTAGTACTTAAATGAAGTAATTTAAGAAGCTCACAAGATGCGCTATAGCATCTATCATGAAGAAAAAGAGAAGCAAGGAATTAAAATTAGCGACACCTGGCTTTAGGAACTGCAGAAGCATCTATTCATCTCTAGTAAGCTTTGTCTTCTGATTTCATAGAAAAAAATGGCATTGCTATTTACTTGATGAAAGAGCGCAGCAAATTAAATAGAGAGAAAGACTCAAGTAAAACATGAGCTTAGTAAGAGACTCTACAAAGATTTATAAAAGGTAGACGAGATGAACATAGATGCAAGAGCTGGGACTAAGAGAAGGAAAATAGGCCCAAGCAAGCCATAAGAGGAAGAAAAGAAAGAGAAGCCAAATCTCTTTATGGGTTAATTTAATATGCTAACTTATTCATTCGTTTAAATCTAAAACTTATTTTTAGACACTAAAATATCCCTTCTCTAGCACTTACTTTAGCTTTATCGTCACTGACTCTCTTAACAGCACTCTTAATAAAATTGACTGTATCTATCTTTAAATTATGCATCAGATGGTAGAGCAGCAATTTCTTATAATGACCTTTTAATAACCCCCAATATAATTCAATTCCATTTAACTAAGGGCTGTAAGGAACATTAAATACAGGTGTTATATTTAGCCTTTCATATTCCTTCATTGAGTCTTTAGTTTTATGAACTGACAAGTTATCAACTTATAGAATAATCTCTTCGTCAGCGTATTTATCTCTGAGTTATTGCACGAATTAAATATATTATTCAGTCTATATAGGATGAGGGTGAATAACATAGGGCTCGAGGCCACTATCTTCACTTATTCCACCAAGAATAGCATGAGTTTAAACCTTAACTTTTTAATCATATACTTCTACTTCTATGTTGCTATATCTTTTATACCAAGACCTTGATATGAAGGTATTAAAGGTGAATACTGCATCATCAGTGTGTATGAACTTTATATTATGCTCTTAAGCCCTCTAAATTTAATCGAATATATAATTTAAATTATCCTTATAAAATGAAGCATTAAAGTCAATTACTCTCTTTGTGTGATAGACAGTCTTGTAAGATATTCCGTTCTTTTTATATATGTGACCTATGGATTAAGCAGAGATATGAAGCTCAGGTAATTGGCGATGAAACATCACTGCTCTCTAGGCCAGAGAGAAATGATCCCAGTATAAGCGTCTTATCATTAATAAGATAATCAATATGATGCTGCTAAAACTTTTAAGGCCTCTTAGGCTTTGAATTAAGTTGCTATCTTTAAAATTTAATGCTAACAAGCAGTGAGATTTTACAGTAACAGGAGATTTAAGGAGCAGCATAAAAGTGTAATTTAAAATAGGTTTGAGTTATTCAATGTAATCATCAGATCCATAACGCAACTTAAACAGCAGATCAATATACTCACTATCATATAATGACCCCCAAACCTCGCATTTAAACACTAATTTAGATTACATTTTAAACCCTAATCCCTTACATAAACCCTATTAAAACCCTAATAAAGTATGCACTAATAGTCTTCTTTTATCAATAAAAAACTCAATCAAACTACCGAAAACGGGTTTTTGGGAGTATTGGACTTGGGAGGCGGCTAGGCGCTTAAATCAAGTCCTAAGGGGCGAGAATGTTCTTGATACATGGAGAGTCACTAACGCTGCCTTGCTGACTATTTTATAATAAATGCCTATTAGTGAGAGTGATAATTATCTAGCTGAATCTAACAACAAGACCTCAAATCAATCGTATGGAAGTTTCAATTTATGTTACAGTTAAAATTTATTAAACTCATGATTTAACTATTTGTTATATCAAAAAGCAAGTTTAAAAGTTTCAAGGACATGAAGAAAATGTAAGCTCTTAAAAACTAAGACACAGAAATGAAAAACGAGACTGGAGATATTTCACAAATATAAGTGAAGCGCATAAACCCTTTAATGCAAGATAAAGTGTACAAGAGTCTTCTAGAGTCTGTGGTGATTCTTGAAGATTAATATATTTTAAAAAATACACTTGTTTGTAATTAAGTTAAAATAGATTTCACTTAGTTCCCTTAACTCATTGTGTAAAACAATCAGCTGTATTATTCCTTAACACTCAAGAGGACACTTAGTGAAGTTAACATTTCAAGATAAGACTATTATAACTATAGATTGCAACTTGCTGAGGATAGAGTATTTTCTCACACAGATAAATATGTGAGACCAAAGCTAGAAGATGATAAATCTAGAAGTGATTCAAGTCTCACCAAGGTTTGCAATCATTAATGTATTTTCTAATAATAATTGAAGTTATGGCTATCAAAACTAATGAATATCAGTTCAATTATGGGTTCAAATCAAGCCAAGTGGGTGTTAGGAATTCTCACAATGCATGAAGATAGCGAGTATTATCTTGAAGACCAGCATTAAACAGTGAAAGTTTCCTTCTCTGAGTTAGAATTTGCAGACCCAGAAGTTTTTTTCACAGAAAATAGCATTCTAATGTGTTGTGGTATATATCATAATGAAACTTACTTCCTCACTCAAATTAGATAGCCACCTCTACACGCCTAGAAAAGTCTACAGTTTAAGGTTAATGAAAGAGATTATTTATTTTGTATTGAGATTACTTCGGTGCATATTCAAAAAAGAAAATGATGTTAGCCAAATAACAAGTTGATCCTACTTTTGCTCTCTCTGAATTAACCATAAACAATACTTCAAAGACGAGACCCGATGCTCAAAAAAGAGAAAAACCAGATGACTGCATAGTAATTCTTTCATAGTTAGAACTTGATTCTGTCAACACTCAAAAGAATCTGCCACAATTATTAGAAGGTTTGGAATCAATCAAAAATCCAATTATTTCAATATACTAATTAATAATTAAGCAGCCTATTTTACAATTAAATATATAGCAAATAACATTTTCTTAATATTTAAGATTATTCACCTTGATCTTTATTTTCTCTTTTTTCAAAAGTATTAATGTTTTCGCTTTATATTTTTAATGTAATATTTACAAATTAATTAATAATCCAATTTTCATAAAATCCTTAGGATTACTAAAAAATTAAGTTTAAAATTATATATTACAATCATGTCGAATTTATATGATAAAATTTCTTTTATATAAAATTTTTTTTATTAAATTTAGTTTCTATTTAAATTATTAATAAAAAATATCAATAAGTATATTTTAATCGTTGTATTAAAAAAACACAATGCTAAGAATTTAATATAATTTAATATACAAAATCAATAGGGGAAAAAATTATTATGCTAATTTATTCAAATATTTAAAAAAAATGTGCTATTAAAGTATCCAACCATTTTTACTACAAAGGTTCATACACCAATAATAAAACTTGATTAATAAGCTCTAACTACACTTTCATATAAAATTTTATCATTTATTATTATTTTAAGTTTTAAAATGAAAGCTGATATCATAGTACTAGTTGGTAATTTTATTTCCTAAAAGCTTTCAGAGAAGTTATCATATGATCAATTTAAGACTTATTTCGAAAGCATAGGACAAGTTGTGAGGGAAAACAATTTGACTTTCTTGAGAGACAGTACTTAATGGATCTTTATCCCTTCTGTGGATGAC